>CM053265.1:19910829-20139963 GCA_028583415.1 Protea cynaroides | reverse complement strand
GCCTAACCCAGTCAATTCAGTCAACTTATCTCAATCCTTGTCAATCCGGACCAAATCTATTGGACCCATGTGCATGCATATTATGTATATTATACATATTATTAGATTATGTATTGCATTAGGTATTAAATTATATTTTTATGGATTGAATATATGTATATATATTTATTAGAGGAGATAGCTGGCTAATGGTCGGTTAGGCTAGGAAAGAAATCCAGAAAAGATTGAATAGAGATTGTGGAGAAGATAAAAAAGAAAAAGAAAGAAAGAGAGGAAGGGACGTGAGATTCCAAGAGAAGAGGAGAAAGAGAGAAGATAAAAAAAAGAAAAAAGAAAGAGAGGAAGGGACATGAGATTCCAAGAGAAGAGGAGAAAGAGAGAGAAGAAAAAAAGAAAAGGAAAGAAAGAAAGAGAGGAAGGGACGTGAGATTCCAAGAGAAAAGAAAAGAAAGAGAAGAAGAGAAGAAAAGAAAAGAAAGAAAAGAGAAGAAAAGGAAAGAAAGAGAATAAGAGAAGAAAAGGAAAGAAAGAGAAGAAGAGAAGAAAAGGAAAGAAAGAAAAGAGAAGAAAAGGAAAGAAAGAGAAGAAGAGAAGAAGAAGAGAAAAAAAGGAAAGAAAGAAAAGAGAAGAAAAGGAAAGAGAGAGAAGAAGAGAAGAAAAGGAAAGAGAGAGAAGAAGATAAGAAAAAGAATGAAGGAAAAGAGAAGAAAAGGAAAGAAAGAAAAGAGAAGACAATGGCACCCTCGGCATAACTGAACCAATATGGCAGGTTTATGACTTTTAACCCAAAGATTTGTGATTCTCCACTGATCCCCACAGCAATGTCATGGGCTATTACCTGCATGGATGCATATGTCATAGAATTATCTTCGAAATGAGACCAGAATTGCTCAATTCTGATATCAAATGAAGAAGATATGACCATTTTTGTCGGATGATACATATAAGGGAGGTTTCTGAAACTATTATAAATAATAATAATCCCAGGGGCCTTCATGCAAATTATCCTAAGTCGGATTGTTTGAATTTCAAATCATCATATCTTGATCATCCGACATCGGATTCAGATGATTCCAAGACCATTATTCTTCATTCATGATGTTCTACAAAGTGGACGTAAAAAATCCCGGGTAGAAGTCACCAGTGGGTCCCATGCATGCTTTCATGCAAAATTATCGTTAGAACTTCAAAGCTTCATATCTTTTCTGTTCTACATCGGATTCAGATTATTCCAAGACCATTATTCTGCATTCATGATGTTCTACAAAGTAGATGTAAAAAATCCCGGGTACAAGTCACCAGTGGGTCCCATACAAGCTTGCATGCAAAGTTATCGTTAGAACTTCAAAGCTTCATATCTTTTCCATTCTATGTTGGATTCAGATGATTCCAAAGCCATTATTCTTCGTTTGTGATGTTCTACAAAGTGGACGTGGAAAATCTTGGGTAGAAGTCTCCGGAGGGTTCCATGCAAAATTACATATGAAAATGGCCATTTAATCTTCAAAAATTCATATTTTGATCATCCCATATCCAAATCAGGTAATTTCAGTTTCATTATGTTCCATTTTTAGTACTCTACAAAGTGGACGTAATGAATTTCTGGTAGAATTCTCCGAAGGATCCCATGCAAAATGGTCAACCAAATTATCGATAATTGGCCTGCTTAAACTTCAAAAATTCATAGGTTGGCCATCTTATTTCCAAATGAGTTGATTCAAGCTTCATTATTCCTCATTTTTAATGTTCTACAAAGTAAAAGTAGAAAATGTGGAATAAAGGCCATCAAAAAATTCCGTGCGGAATGACAGCGGAAATGGCCCATGAAATGATGGAGAGAGAAAACCCAGTTAATTCCAGTCAATCCAATGAACTCAGCTCAACCCAAGCTAGTCGTAGCCCAACCCAGTTAATTCCAGTCAATCCAGTCAACTCAGCTCAACCCAAGCCAGTCTTGGCCCAACCCAGTCAATCCTTGTCAATCCAGACCAATTCATGGTGGCACATATGCATATATTTCTTTTATATATTATTATATAATGTATAATATATTATAATATATCATATAATATATACATATGTCTTATATGTATATTATATTATATATATTAATATATTAATATATTATATAATTATATATATATGTTTTATATATAGAAAAAAAAGGGGATCCAAAGAGAGAAGAAGATATGAAAAAAAATAGGAAAGGAGGAAGGACCGAAAGAGGAAAGAGAGAGAGAGAGAGCGGTGAAGAATAAAAAAAATATATAAAATAAAAGCAGAAAAGGAAAAAAACCGAGGAGAAGATCGAGAAGATTGAGGAGAGAGAGAGAAGAATAAAAAATAAAAAAAATAAAAACCGAAAAGGAAAAGAATCGAGGAGAAGAGGAGAAGATCGAGAAGATTTGAAGATGGAGGAGAATAAATCGAGATGGAGAAGATTGGAGAGAGAGAAGAGAGATCGAATCGAGAAAGGGGGAAGAGAGAGACCGAATCGAGAAGGGGGGAGAGAGAGACCGAATCAAGAAGGGGGGAGAGAGAGGAGGGCGGTGGATTTGAGAGGAGAAGAAAAAAATAAAAAAATTAGAATCGAGAAGAGGAGAGGGAGGATGGCGGTGAGAGAAAGAATAAAAAAAAAAGGAAAAAAATAGAAAAGAAAGGGGGAAGACCGAGAAGGAGGAGGTGGAAACGAGAAGAAAAAAAAATCAGAAAAGGAGAATCGAGAAAGTGAGAGAGGGGGCTGGAAAAAACAAATCTGAAAAAAAAATCAGGAGGAAAAATAGAGAGCAAAAAAAAAAAAAAATCAGAGAAGACGAAAGAGGAGGAGCCGAAGAAGAAGAAGAAAAGGGGCTGCAGAGCAAACCCGAGAGAAGATGATGAAGAAGAAGAAGAGTAAAGGAGAGGGAGAGGGACTCAGGTAAGCCGCCCCTCTAGCTTTTCTTTTCTTTCTTTTGTTACATGTAACCATAAACCGCACCACTCACACCTTCCTCCCTCACTTCACCATTTGTTCACTTCTCCATCGATCTCCATCAAACCCATCACTTAATCTGATCCCATTCATCTATGAGCCCATCTCCTTTCCCCGGTTATTCCCTGCAGCTACCATTAAACATCCATCACTAGCCAAGCCGCCCTAAGACACACCTCATCATCCTCAAAACCCGAATACATTAGTTGCTTCCATCCATCATCCCTGAAACTTCACCAAACCACTCCCTACTCCAACCATATCATCAATAATCTCCTGCCTATCCATTCCTCAAAACTGAACCTGATCAACATCAACCTCACTTGATCAGCAGCTCTCATCCAACCATCTAATCGGCATTCCTTATCTTACCCCCGATCTTCCCATCAAATATGGGCCATTGATCGAACCTATGATCATGATATGCTTGAATGAAATCTGAATTCTTTATCATGTTGCTATGATGCCCATTCAAAATCTGGTCCATTGAATGTGAAATTTGTTTTGATCATGTGATGAAAATTTGTCCATTGATATTGAATTAATATTTGAATGAATGGATTTAATTAATTGATGTGAATTTAATCTGAATCGTTAATCTTTAAGATCTAATGATGTGAATGGATGATTAATTTTAATTTGATGATGATTTTAATGATGGATTAATTTGAGCCATTAAAGTCTAATTAACTGATGTTATATGATCTGAACTGTTGATTTAAGATCTTGAATTAATTTCAATGGTCGATCAAATGTGATTTTGGTCGCATTGTTGATGATCGATGCATTGAATCTAGACCGTAGATCTGAAAATATGTTTTGATTGATTGATTCTCACATGCTTTGCTTGTTTCTCACATATCATATTTGATGCTATATTGTTCACATGCTATATTTGGATGCTCGTATGCATACACTGCTATAATTGGAATGATCACACTGCCATAATTGGAATAATCACATTGCCGTGATTGGATGCTTATTGCCATGTTTAAATGCTCATTGCCATGTTTAAATGCTCATTGCCATATTAGGTCTTGCCATGCTTAGAATTAGCATATTAGATCTTATCATATAGGCTCTTGCCTTATTTACAGTGCATGCTATATTAGGGAGATTTTCACAATCTTGCTATATGTGTATTTCTTGCCATAAATGTATTATATGCCATATTTAGATGAATAATTCAATTTTAACAATAATTTAATTTATGCAACATCCTAGTCAAACTTCCATATCTGCACACTTCTAGAAGACAATCTAGGCGTGGGGACGTGCATTTAGGCACCCACATTCTTGGGAAGGGCATAATGGGAATAATAAAAACCTTAATAAAGAAAGAGAATTCTTTGCCAAACCTTCCAAAATTAGAATTCAGAATGAAAAGGTTAATTTAGGACGATTTGCCCCTCGGTAAACCCTAAACCTAGAATAGGTTCTAAACCCTAAACCTAGAATAGGTTTTAAACCCTAAACCTAGAATAAGTTCTCAATCCCAAACCTAGAATAGGTTCTCACTTTTTAACCTAGAACAGGTTATATTCGAACTACGCGGATTCTGATTTCTAGGGCAAACCCTAGGATACGTAGGCTATTTGGGAGAATCCCAAATTCGGATCCATACCTTAGTCCACTCGGACTATCCATAGATCCACTAGGATACTCAACCATTTCAACCGAGAGTCCCGAACTACGCGGATTCTGATTCCTAGGGCAAACCCTAGGATACATAGGATATTTGGGAGAAACCTAAATTCGGATCCACACCTTAGTTCACTCGGACTATCCATAGATCCACTAGGATATCTACCCATCAGCCCGAACTACGCGGATTCTGATTCCTAGGTCAAACCCTAGGATACGTAGGCCATTTGAGAGAAACCCAAATTCGGATCCAAACCTTAGTCCACTTGGACTATCCATAGATCCACTAGGATATTTATCTACATTTTTGACCCACATAGGGTTATCCACATTCCAACCCAGAATGGGTTATCCAAATTTCAACCCAAATAGGATTATCCTTAGATCCACTAGGACTATCTATCAGTCCACATGGACTATCCAGATCCTAATCCATAGGATTTCTCAGCCTTTCAAGCATAAATTTCAACTTGAACAAAGAACTTATTCATGCACAAGCATAAATCACAGCCATAAACTTTAATCACACCTGAACTACGATGGTGAACTTGATTTTTGGAATAATTCCGTGATACGTAGGCAATCTGATGGATACAGATTCGGTTCAATGATATCAAACCACTTGGTTCGGTTTGGTTTGACAAATAGAGTCTAGCATAGGAAAGGTATAGGAGACCGATTTCGATCGGGCGGTTTGGGTGCCTAACCCCTTCCCACAACCGTAACCTGACGCTTACCCAATCTCTGATGGACCAGAAATCCAATCTAAGGGTCATGAGTCAATCGAAGTCTTACCTTAGGGTGAGATCTCACATTTTCCAAGGTCCTAGACCTAAATCTAGGTGGCGACTTCCAAGATTTCCATCTTTGTCCTCACAGTGGCGACTTCACTGGGGATATAAATGTCAAACTCCTAAATGAAAACTTTCCTTGTGTGAATTGGATGCTAGATTTTAGGATACTATATTTATGCTTGTATATTATTGCTTTGGGGGGTTGGGTTCAGTCACACATTCGTGCGAGTAGCCGAACCGGGTCCCATGCATATGGGGTAGCCCACTAGGCGAAATACACAGCCTTGGCCTGTACTTTGTGAGACCACGACCAGCGAGCAGCCTCTAACGAGCGTTTCTTGGGTCCGCCTGGGAATGCGTTATGCTACTCCACGTCGCTTGGATCCTTGCAACATAGTATATAAAGGGAATGGGGGCCCATTATTTATCGAGCATTCGGTGATAGGTTACCCCATCCTCGTCAAGGTGGCCTTTTCTGTCCTAACCCAGATTATAGCCCAATGTTTGTTATTTTTGGTTCATCCCTGAACCGACCCAGTAAAGTTTGCTTAACCATGACATCCATGTTCGAGACGTCGAAGTTCTGCCCGTTTTTGTCCTCGATTGGTCAACATGTTAGAATCTACACAATGAGCATCTTGAACTCTCACCCATTGGGAGTATGAGGTATGTATACACCTGTTCTACATCATAGTAGACGGTCACTATACACCCTCCATTAAGTAAGCTCGATGTGTCGAATCTCTCATTGTTAACACGTCAATTTAAAATAACGAGCAGAAAATCCCTGTCAAGACTTAGATACCATGATCAAGAAGAAATTTACTAGTTTGTTCATCTATGAACCGCTTTTGCTAATCATCCCTAATAAGGACGACGGATTAATATATCCATTTCAATTTCATCGAATTCGGTAATCCAATTGGCCAGACCTTGGTACCACTGATTATCCATTTTGGAATCATGAGGTCCCAAGACTGAACACATGGCTTAATCAAATTCAATTAAATTGACTTGGATAATGTTTACCCAATTACCCTTATGAGGGATCTAACTCTTGTTTGGTTGAGTCATCCTTGATTGTGCATGTGACTTCTACTCCTCTAGATGTTTAGAATCTTGATATTTCTCCATTGTGTTACAATGCCTTTGGAAAATAAATCAATCTGCAACCATATCCACCCTTTTAGGGTGAGAGGCCCCTACAACTAAGAAATTATCTTGATCTCCCACCTTGAGATCCAACCATATTATCTTTCTAAATGAATCAATGGAAGTCATGAATCTAGATCTTGATTGAACATCAAATTTTGTAAGAAAGAAGGAATGATTCAGCCCCTAGGCAAATCCAATCATAGTTCTCAATGTACCTTTGAATTAGGGAAAGATCCAGCCCCTAGGCAAATCCAATCATAGTTCCCGATTCATCTCTGAATTAAGGAAAGATTCAGCCCCTAGGTAAATCCAATCATAGTTCTCAATTTATCTCAGAATTAAGGAGAGATCTAGCCCCTAGGCAAATCCAATCATAGTTCTCAATTTATCTTCGAATTAAAGAGAGATTCAGCCCCTAGGCAAATCCAATCACTGTTCCCTATTCACCTTTGAATTTAGGAAAGATTCAGCCCCCAGGCAAATCCAATTATTGTTCCATATTCACCTTTGAATTAAGAAGAGATTCAGCCCCTAGACAAATCCAATCATTGTTCCCTATATTCACCTTTGAATTAAATAAAGATTCAGCCCCTAGGCAGGTCCAATCATCATTTCGGTTCATCCAAAATTAAGTAAAGATTCAGCCCCTAGGTAGATTCAATCACATCCAGTTCATTTTAGAATCAAAAAAATATTTAGCCCTAGATTCAACCACTATTTTTTGGTTCATCTCAGAACTGAGGAAAGATTTAGCCCCTAGGCAGGTCCAATCATCAATTTGGTTCATCCAGAATTAAGGAAAGATTCAGCCCATAGGCAGATTCAATCACATCCAGTTCATCTCAGAATCAAAGAAATATTCAGCCCTAGATTCAACCACCATTTTTGGTTCAACTCAGAACTGAAGAAGGCTTTAACCCCTAGGCAGGTTCAATCATCACTCCGTTAAAATGGAGGAGGCATTCGGCCCCTAGGCTTTTTTCACCTTTCACCTCCTATTTAGGTTCTGGTTCATGTTGGAACTAGGAAAAATTCCATTCATCTGAATTCAATTAGCCACTAGGCTTATCCAACCATCAACTTTGGTTAGGATTCTGATTCATGTCAGGAACTAGGAAAAGTTCCATTCATCTTAATTCAATTAGCCACTAGGCTTATCCAACCATCAACTTTGGTTAGGATTCTGATTCATGTCAGGAACTAGGAAAAGTTCCATTCATCTTAATTCAATTAGCCACTAGGCTTATCCAACCATCAATTTTGGTTAGGGTTCCGGTTCATGTTGGAACTAGAAAAAGTTCCGTTCATCTGAATTCAATTAGCCACTAGGCTTATCTAACCATCAACTTTGGTTAGGGTTCTGATTCATGTTGGAACTAAGAAAAGTTCCATTAACCAACCATCAACTTTGGTTAGGGTTCTGATTCATGTCGAACTAGGAAAAGTTCCATTCATCTGAATTCAATTAACCACTAGGCTTATCCAACCATCAATTATGGTTCAAGTTCTGATTCATGTTGGAACTAAGAAGAGTTCCATTCATTTGAATTCAATTAGCCACTAGGCCTGTCCAACCATCAACTGTGGTTCATGTTCTGATTTATGTTGGAACTAAGAAGAGTTCCATTCATTTGAATTTAATTAGCCCCTAGGCTTGCCCAACTGTCAACTCCAGTTCAGGTTCCAATTCATGTTGGAACTAAGGAATGTTCCATTTATATGAACTCAATGTGAGCATGAGTTAGCCTCTAGGCTTGTTCAACCATTACCTCTGGTCCATGTTCCATTTCATCAAGGAATCGAAGAGAATTTCAATCATTTCAATTCAATCAATCCATCATCTCTATCAATTAGAGTCCAATCCATGATTGTCTTCCTTGGCCTCTATCAATCGAAGCCCAACTCAAGCAATCCTTGCCTCTAGCAATTAGAGCCCAGTCCACGACTGTCAATCTTGATCTCTATCAATCAGAGATCAATTCAAAGTCAATATTGATCTCTATCAATCAGAGACCAATTCAAAATCAATCTTGATCTCTATCAATCAGAGATCAATTCAAAGTCAATATTGATCTCTATCAATCAGAGACCAATTCAAAATCAATCTTGATCTTTATCAATCAGAGACCAATTCAAAATCAATCTTGATCTCTATCAATCAGAGACCAATTCAAAGTCAATCTTGATCTCTATCAATCAGAGACCAATTCAAAGTCAATCTTGATCTCTATCAATCAGAGACCAATTCAAAGTCAATCTTGATCTCTATCAATCAGAGACCAATTCAAAGTCAATCTTGATATCTATTAATCAGAGACTAATTCAAAGTCAATCTTGATCTCTATCAATCAGAGATCAATTCAAAGTCAATCATGTCTCTATCAATCAGAGACCGATTCAAAATCAATCTCTGGCTCTATCAATTAGAGCCCGATCCATGTCTATCATAGCCCAGTGCTACAAGTTAGGATAGCTCGTCAGGAATGGTGAATGAGAAGCATTCCTCTTTGCTTGTCAATAAAGATCAATTCCAGATTCTGGAGTCATCAGGAGACCATGAAATTTTAGCTATGATAGTGCTATCCCATCTTGGGCATTTCTGCCCCATTGGTCAGGGAAATGCTAGAATCCAAAGAGTCACCCTCATATTTCTCATTGTTCAAAGAGAGGGAATGGAATTTTCCCGAGCAGTAGGGTTGACCAAAGATGAGATCTGATATGCCCCAGGCTAGGATAGGAACCAGAATCACTGCTAGGGAATGGTCCATTGATGAAACCCTTAACCCATAAACTCGGACATGAACCAGATTGAACTTAGACCCAAATTGAGTGCGGTCTGATGAGGAAAGCCAATGACCACAAACTGGGGCATGAACCAGATTGACCTGGGGCCTGAATTGGGTATGGTTCAATGAGGAAAGTCATGAGCCCTAAGTTGGTCATAAACCAGATTGACCTTGGACCCAAATTGAGTGTGGTCCAATGAGGAAAGCCATTATAAAATGGGGCATGAACCAAATTGACCTTGGACCCAAACTGAGAGTGGTCTAATGAAGAAATCTATTAAACCCCCAAGCCGAAGCATATACTAGTCTAATCTTGGACTCAAAATGGTGTAGTGCAATGGCGATACCCCTTGCTCCCCAAGCTAGGGCATAAGCCAAAATGATTTTCAATTCAGCTAGAAGTGGTCCATTGATGAATCCACTGAACCCCAAACTGGAGCATGAACCAGAGTAACCTTGTGCTTAAAAAGCAATAATCTGGTTATGAATGGATCCTAAACTGAAAAAAGAGAGGTAAGAATTGTATGGAACCTTAAAAGGTAGGTATCTTGCACCTATTGAGAGAGGGGCATGATGAGTCCTGCTATTAGAGATCTGAGGGAAGACTTATTCCTACAACGACTGAAGGTGGTCGTCAAAGGCGTTATGCCCAACTGGAGCCGCTTGGACGAACTAGTTGTTTCAACTTTCTATTATTGGTATTCGATAGGTCATCCATGTCTTGGTCCAAGATTGATATGCTCGTTGACAAGTCCAGCCCAATTTGCCCTGTAAGTAAAAGAAAACCACCCCGCTTGGGATTTCAAACTCTGTGCTTTGTCTCTTCCATACATTTCCTCCCAGTTTTATACATCTTCCTATTCTACGTACGCAGTCAATTCTGACTCTGAAGATGATTGAAATGATGAGCCGTCTCCTGAACTTCTACGCCACCTGGCCTCTTGAGAAAGAAAGGTCCAACCCGTCTGGGAAAGCTTTAAATGATCAATCGGGAGACACAAGAGTAGTCTCAAGAAACATGTATTGGAGAAGCTGTCATTTGTTCTACTTGTGAAAAGATTCCAAGGAAAACATTAGATCAACAGGTCAACCAATCAGTACAAATGAGTGGAGGACAGATGTGCCACCAGAAGGATAGAAATTTCAAAGTTTTTACAAAGTACATCATCTGCAAGCAAGAGATACATGATGAATGATCAATCTCAAAATCAAAGAATGAGGTCATTGGGATACCCAAAAAAAAAGAAAAAAAGAAAAAGAAATTCAAGCCTATGTTTTATCTACATCAATAATGGGAGGTAGTCACATCAGAAGAAGGAGATGAGTAACTTCTAAAGGACAGCATACGGATTCACCGTTCAGATAAAATCCGATACTAGATGAGCAGTCACAAATGTTCATAAAGTTTACAAAAGATCAAAGTACTAACAGGGGCAAAGATGTTCTATCTTATTGGAAATGTTTGGAAGAAGAAGATTCAAATCCAATATTGAAAGTCATAATTCAATTTTGCGATTAAGCGAAGCACTGCATTATGTGGCCATCACATCCAAAAAAAAAAAAAAAGAGAAAAGAAAAAAAGAAAAATGAAAAGAAAAGAAAATAGCAAGATGTTGAATGGCATTGGAGCTTGACAGTAAGCCAATTGTCCCTCTCACTTCAAGAAGATAATAGTTCCAACTAAAGCCTGAAAGCAAGTGCGATCATTCTTCGAGATTCACAGCATGTTGGACCGGACTTTTGATTTTGGCCAATTACATCCCACCTTTACAAGAGACGATCTCATCACTTCTTCATCATCAGAGAAAGATTTCTCATCGGCATTAGACTCTCTCTCCCGACTATCAATTTAACGGCCTTCCAAGGAGTCTCTATCACAAGCCCTTATTTCGATTATCAATTTTTATGGCATTGTATCTCATGATCATGTCATCATCTTATGTACAAATTCATGAATCTGGCTGGAGCTCTCATCTGTCGTTCATTACATCCGACAGCTTCCCAAGGTTCCTATAAGCCCTTCATTTCTTAAGCCAATAAAATGTGATCTTCTCGGTAAGATAAATCCATTCTACATAAACAACCAAACACTCTCCCAATGGTAGACCCATGTGGACAGTTTCACATCAGTCCTGTTGGACCTTCAACATCAATACTTGTCAACAAACTTAAAGGTTTCATGCCCAGAAATGATCGTGACTGATTCGACATCTTGATGTAGCTTGTTGAGACACGTGTTCCATCTGAACATCTCCAAGAAAGGAAAACATAATTTGACACCATTTAATTTTGGTGTGGGACTGCATTTTCCTAAGATCGCTTTTAGTGATGATTCAAATAGTTGTCCGCCTATCAATGCGTGTAGGTGTCAACTTAAACAGTGGGACAAGGCTACCCATTTGTCATGAAGTCATACCGTTCGGACTTCCCCTAAGGGTTTTAGACCATTGGATAGGACCATAATTTTGGCAATATCCTCACCATATTAGGACTCTTTATTTAACCCAAGATGGGGTTTGCAAAAAAAAAGGGGAATAAAAGAAACCGCAGCAAGGAAAAGACAACCCGAGAAACCTCAATGGGCAACCCATAATACCTCAGTGGGGATAGGCGATCTGATGCAACCCTAAAGCATTGCCCTCATTGGCCATTCATATAAAATTCAGTGGTTCATGTAGACAAGTGTCATACCAGTCTACCCTCCATAAGGAAAGGAACCCCTCTTGCTCTCCAGTGAATCATACTCAGAGGAGTTGAACAAACCATCATCTGTTGGGCTCCATAGCATTGCCTTTCAACAGAATTCTATCTTCAAATCATGTTGGTCATGTTAGGGAGAGAGCAAATTCTCATGGTCTGGTTATGGATGTAGCCAAATTCATTCAATTCATCAGTTCTTTCATTTTTCAAAATTCAAGAAGGGTTTATCAAAGAAGTCACTTTCTGCAATCAATCTATCAATCTTCCCTTGACCTTGGAAGCATGGTCAAATTCTAGATGCAATACAGATCCAACCTAGTTCTAACTCTGTTAGATTGCCTATTTCGTTCTATCTTGCCCTAGCACACTACAGTAGCGGTCTGTCACAACATGCAGACACTGGGGCATAGAAATACCCTATGTAGAGGAATTGAACTTGATCATGAGCATTACATCTAGGATCCATTGTCTAGTTTGAAATCACTGACTTTCCTAGTCAATAGAAGTAGGTCTGTCCAAGTTGGTTTTTACCAATTTCTCAGTTCTCCTAATCCTGTTGATGAAGAAAATCCAATGTGGTCACTCACCTGTTAGGATTTAGTCTCCAAATTCTCTGAAGGAACACTTCGAATCCTTTGCGCCTCATGCCTACTTTGGGGCCATGGTTCATTCATCTTTCAAAATTGGCACAACAATGTTGCAAGGACCTAAGCTTTTCATTAGCCTAGATCAAGGGCCAAACCCACGTCACATTTCATCGCCGCTTGGCTATTCTACCAATTTGGTCTACCATATTGCATAGTCAAAGATCTTAGTTGATCAGATGCCCCTCGACAGTCTAACACCAAGGTCAATCAATAAATCACTTTGGTTATAGACTGTCTAGCTCCCTTCATTCTTGTCCAAAATCCTCGCTAGAGTTTCTTTCAATCCAAAATCCAACAACACCAATGTTGGCTGAAGAAAATCATCACCTTCAAATTACATGGAACCCTTCAAAGGGAGTAACCAAGTCATCCCTACCGTGCTGAAATTGAGTCAAACTTTCAGTACCAGGTCATAAATGGCAAATTTCAAATCCAGGTATCATGCCAGCGAAGTCCATGACACCATTTCCACTGATGTCATGTTTTGTGCCTTCACCAATAAAGCAGGAGCAAAAAAAAAAAAAACTTGGAAAACTGCCAAGGAATTCACCATCATTTCAAATATGTCCAGCCCTCTATAGATTCAAAGGCAAGAGACTTCCAAGATGGGTCAAATTTCAACCCTAAAGGTTCAAAGTCAACAAAGCCTTCCTGTATAGGTCACTTTCAAGCATCCTAAAGGTTCATAGCCATAGAGCTTCCAAGAAGGATATTCCTATTTTCAATTCCGAAGGTCCAAAGCTGGTAGGAACTTCCAAGACGAGTCATTCAGTATCACCCTATAAGTGACCTTGTGAGTTCTTGCTCATTTCAGAATCAATAGCAAATTCCTCACCCTATAAGTGACCTTCTGAGTTCTTGCTCATTTCAGAATCAATAGAAAGTACCTCACCCTATAAGTGACCTTCTGAGTTCTTGCTCATTTCAGAATCAATAGCAAATTCCTCACCCTAAAAGTGACCTTCTGAGTTCTTACTCATTTCAGAATCAAATGTGGAGCCCTAGCTCATCCAAAGTTCAAATCAATCTCAATCTATAAATGAATCAAATGTAGAGCCCTAGCTCATCCAAAGATCAAATCAATCTCAGATTATTAGTGAATCAAATGCAGAGCCCTAGCTCGTCCAAATTTCAAATCAATCTCAGTCTATAAGTAAATCAAATATAGAGCCCTAGCTCATCCAAAGATCAAATCAATCTCAGATTATTAGTGAATCAAATGTAGAGCCCTAGCTCATTCAAAGATCAAGTCAATCTCAGCCTATAAGTGAATCCAGAGCCCTAGCTCATTCAAAGATCAAGTCAATCTCAGCCTAAAAGTGAATGTAGAGCCCTAGCTCATTCAAAGATCAAGCCGATAAGCGAATCAAATGTAGAGCCCTAGCTCATTCAAAAAATCAATCTCAAAATCTCAATCAAAAGAGCCTCAGTTCAATCAAAGAAAAGACAGTAAGTCTTCCATCCAGACAAATCAAAGCCGAGCCCAAGCTCATGCAATCAGCCTTGTATTCACAGCTTAGCTTCATACAAGAAGAGGTTTATCAGCCTACAAATGGATAAATCCAGGTTCGAGCCCGCACGTACCTTGCATCATAAGTTCCACCTCAGCAAGAAGAGGTTCCCAGCCTACAAATGAGCCTTGTATTCACAGCCTAGCTTCGTACAAGAAGAGGTTTATCAGCCTACAAATGAGCCTTGTATTTACAGCCTAGCTTCATACAAGAAGAGGTTTATCAGCCTACAAATGGATCAAGCCGGGTTCGAGCCCGCACGTACCTTGCATCATGAGTTTCACCTCAGCAAGAAGAGGTTCCCAGCCTACAAATGAGCCTTGTATTCACAGCCTAGCTTCATACAAGAAGAACACTCATCAATTTTCCAAGAAGAGCATACCTTCTTGCCAGTCGAACTACGTTCTGGGCTTGATTTCTAGGACACCCTTAGAATACGTAGGCAGTTTAGGAAGAATTACCCTAAGTGCAGCCCAATAAACAATATCACTCATACCCCAAAAATGTGGTTCTTTTATCTTTAGCCTTAAACTGATAACAATCTCGGCTAAAGAGGGGCATCTGTAAGCACCCCATTTTTGCCACCCTCGGCATAAGTGAACCAATATGGCAGGTTTCTGATCTTTAACCCAAAGATTTGTGATTCTCCACTGATCCCCACAGCAGGGTCATGGGCTATTATCTGCATGGATGCATAGGTCATAGAATTATCTTCGAAATGAGACCAGAATTGCTCAATTCTGATATCAAATGAAGAAGATAAGACCACTTTAATCGGATGATACATATAAGGGAGGTTTTTGAAATTATTTTAAATATTAATAATCCCAGGGGCCTTCATGCAAATTATCCTAAGTCGGATTGTTTGAATTTCAAATCATCATATCTTGATCATCCGACATCGGATTCAGATGATTCCAAGACCATTATTCTTCATTCATGATGTTCTACAAAGTGGACGTAAAAAATCCCGGGTAGAAGTCACCAGTGGGTCCCATGCAAGCTTTCATGCAAAATTATCGTTAGAACTTCAAAGCTTCATATCTTTTCCGTTCTACATCGGATTCAGACGATTCCAAGACCATTATTCTGCATTCATGATGTTCTACAAAGTGGACGTAAAAAAAATCTCGGGTAGAAGTCACCAGTGGGTCCCATGCAAGCTTGCATGCAAAGTTATCGTTAGAACTTCAAAGCTTCATATCTTTTTCGTTCTACGTCGGATTCAGATGATTCCAAAGCCATTATTCTTCGTTTGTGATGTTCTACAAAGTGGACGTGGAAAATCTTGGGTAGAAGTCTCCGGAGGGTTCCATGCAAAATTACATATGGAAATGGTCATTTAATCTTCAAAAATTCATATTTTGATCATCCCATATCCAAATCAGGTAATTTCAGTTTCATTATGTTCCATTTTTAGTACTCTACAAAGTGGACATAAAGAATTTCTGGTAGAAATCTCCGAAGGATCTCATGCAAAATGGTCAACCAAATTATCGATAATTGGCCTGCTTAAACTTTAAAAATTCATAAGTTAGCTATCTTATTTCCAAATGAGTTGATTCAAGCTCCATTATTCCTCATTTTTAATGTTCTACAAAGTAAACACAGAAAATGTGGAATAAAGGCCATCGAAAAATTTCATATGGAAGGATGAGAGAAATGGACTATGAAATGTCAACCTTAGTCTAAACCAGCTTAATTCAGGTTAGTCTAACTTAGCCCGACCTAGCTCAGACCAATCCAGACCAAGTTATGTCAATCCATATGCATGCATTTCTTTTATATATGTATAATGTATAATATATTATTGTATATAATACATATATATATCTTATGGATATATTATATGTATTAATACATTTATATATATATATAATTATATATATATATATATATATATATATATATATATATATATATATATATATATATATATATATATATATATATATATATATATATATATATGTATATATATATCTTATGGATATATTATATGTATTAATACATTTATATATACATATATGTATACATATATATTAGGAAAGAGAGAGGAAAGTGAGGCCGTGGAAAGAGAGAGGAAATAGAGGGCATAGGAAAGAGAATGGGAGAAAGAAAAAAGGAAAGAGAGAGAAATAAAAAGAAAAAGAAAAGGAAAAAAAAAAGAAAAGATTCCCCTTCACGTTTTCTAGAAAGAAAACGTGAAAGGGAGAGGAGAAAAAAAAAAGAAAGGAAAGAGGAAGGAAAAAAAAAAGAAAAAAAAAGAAGAAAAAAAAAGGAATTGTTTTCTAAGAAAGAAAACGTGAAAAGAGAGGGAGAAAGAAAAAAAGGAAGGAAAAGAAGGAAGAAGAAAAGGAAAGAAGAAAGAATGGAAAGAGAGAAAGAATTTTCTAGAAGAAGGAAAGAGAGAAAGGAAAGAGAGAAGGGATTTTCTAGAAAAAGGAAAGAGAGAAGGGATTTTTTAGAAGAAGGAGGAGAAAAAGGAAAGAAAGGAAGAAGAAAAAACGTGAGAAGGAAGAAAAGAAAAGAGAAAAGAAAAATGGAAAGAAAGGAATTTCTAGAAAAAAAAAAAGAAGAAAAGGAAGGAAGAGAGAAGAAGGAAAGAGGAAGAAACGATTTTCTAGAAGAGGGAGAGAGAGAAAACATGTGGAATAGAAAGGGAGAAGAGAAAAGGGAAGGAAAAGGAGAAAGGAAAGAAGAAAAAAGGAAGAAAAAAAGATTTTTTAGAAAAAGAAGAAAAGAAAGAAGGATCTTCTAGAAGAGGAGAGAAAAAGTATAAATAGGCAAGAGAAGAGAGAGGAGGCTCCCTTTTTCCAGACCATAGAGAGAGGAGAACGTGATTAGAGAGAGGAGGACGTCAGCGAGAGAGAGAAAACGTGAGAGAGGGAGAAACAAAGAGAGAAGAAAAGAGAAAAGAAAGAAAAGAGAAGAAGAAAAAAAAATGAGAAGATTAAAAGAATGGGGAGAGAGTAGAAGCGGTGGAGATTGAGAGAGGAGAAGCATGAGCTGGAGATGGAGAGAGAAGAATAAAAAGAGAAAAAAAAAGAACAGACAAGTGGAGAGGATGGAAAGAAGCCGAAAGAAGAGAGAGAGAGCGGTGGAAAAAAAATAAAAAAAAAGCAGTAAAAAAGAAGCAGGAGCTGGAGATTGAGTAGGGATCGAGAGAAGAGAAAGAGAGGGTGAGAAAAAGATAAAAAAAATGGGAGAAGAAAGAAGGGAGAGAGAGAGAGCATTGGGGATTGAGAGAACCGGAAAAAAAAAGAAGAAATGAAGAGAAAAAAACTGAGAAAAGAGAGAGGCCGAGAGAGATAAAAAAAAAGGGAGAAGAAAGAAGGGAGAGACATTGAGTGGGATCGAGAGAGGAGACCGAGAAGAGAGGAGATCAGAGAGAATTGAGAGAGGGAAAGAGAGCGATGGAGAAAAGAAGAAAAAAGAAAAAAAATCAGAAGAGAATAGAAAGAGAGGAAGCTAGAGAAAAAAGGAGAAGAAGAAGAAGGAGGAGAACGCAGAGACGGGTCTGCAATTCAGGTAGGCCACCGCCGATCCATTCTCCTTGCTTTAGCTCCAATTTTATTATTTCTTCTTCCTATCCTACTTCTTGCAGCCATCACCACCTGTTATCACCGAAATCTAGCAGTCCCTTATCCCTTCACACCTATCATCACCACTCTACTGCAGCCATGCACATCAACACCCAAAACCCTCCCCACATCCCAATACCAATCCTCACTACCCCATCTCCATTGCAACCTGATTGCCATGCACCCTTCCTTCTACAAACCTCGACATCTGCCCACACTTTGCAACCCTCCTAGCCGAGAACCTAACACTCATCCTATACTCCTGAAACCGAGAACCATGCATCACCCTCTACTTCACCTTGATCCCATGATCTGATTTTTAAATTCATGATGCTTAAAACATGATTAATCTTGAAGTTATGATTATTAAAACAGGATTTGATTTTGAATTTATGATGCTTAAAACATTATTTGATCTTGGAGTTTTGATTTGATCCGTTGATCATAATTTACCTTGATTTGAGTAATCTGAATGGTTAAATTATTAATTTGAGTAATCTAAACCGTTGGATTGCCATCAAAGTGATGTAAATGGATATGAACGGTTATATTATCATGATAAGTGATCTGGACCGTTAGATTATCTTTGGGAGTGATTGAAATAAATTTGAACGGTTAGATTACCATCAATAGTGATTTATACCGTTGAATTTTTCATCATGAGTGTTTGGATGCTCATTGCCATGTTTGGATGCTCATTGTCATATTTGGATGTTCATTGCCATATTTAGATGCTCATTGCCATATTTAGATGCTCATTGCCATATTTAGATGCTCACTGCCATGTTTGGATGCTCATTGCCATATTTAGATGCTCATTGCCATGTTTAAATGCTCACTGCCATATTAGGAATTGCCATGCTTAGAAGATAGCATATTAGAGGATGTCATATAAGCTCTTGCCTTATTTGCAATACATGCCATATTTTAGAGATTTTTAACAATCTTACTATATGTGAATTTGTTGCCATAAATGTGTTATATGCCAAATTTAGATGAATAATTCATTTTTGGCAATAATTTAATTTATGCAACACCCTAGTCAGACTGCCATATCTATACACCTAGCAAACATATTAGGCGTGGGGACGTGCATTTAGGCACCCACATTCTTGGGAAGGGCATAATGAAAATAATAAAAGTCTTAACAAAGAAAGAGAATTCTTTGCCAAACCTTTCAAAATTAGAACTTCGATTGAAAAGGATAATTCAGGATGATTTTGCCCCTCGGTAAACCCTAAACCTAGAATAGGTTCTCAACCCTAAACCTAGAATAGGTTCTAAATCCTAAACCTAGAACAGATTTATACCCTAAACCTAGAACAGGTTCTCAATCATTAACCTAGAACAGGTTATCCAAGCCCGAACTACGCAGATTCTGATTCCTAGGGCAATCCCTAGGATACGTAGGCCATTTGGGAGAATCCCAAATTCGGATCCACACCTTAGTCCACTCGGACTACCATAGATCCTCTAGGATATTTACTTAAATTTTGACCCAAATAGGGTTATAGCCCGAACTACGTGGATTCTGATTCTTAGGGCAAACCCTAGGATACATATGCTATTTAGGAAAATCCCAAATTCGGATCCACTCCTTAGTCCACTCGGACTATCCATAGATGCACTAGGATATTTACACATTTTGACCCAAAAAGGGTTACCCAGATTTTGAACTACGTAGATTCTGATTCCTAGGGCAAACCTTAGGATACGTAGGCTATTTGGGAGAACCCCAAATTCGGATCCAAACCTTAGTCCACTTGGACTATCCATAGATCCACTAGGATATTTATCTATATTTCGACCCAGATAGGATTATCCACATTCTAACCTAAAATGGATTATCCATATTTTGACCCAAATAGGGTTACCCATAGATCCACTAGGACTATCTATCAGTTCACATGGACTATCCAAATCCTAACCCATAGGGTTTCTCAACCTTTCAAGCATAAACTTCAACGTGAACAATAAACTTAATCATGTAAAAGCATAAATCACAGCCATAAACTTTAATCACACCTGAACTATGATGGTGAACCTGATTTTTGGAATAATTTCGTAATATGTAGGCAATCTGATGGATACAGATTCGGTTCAATGATATCAAACCACTTGGTTTGGTTTGGTTTAACAGATAGAGTCTAGCATAGGAAAGGTATAGGAGACCGATTTCGATCGGGCGGCTTGGGTGCCTAACCCCTTCCCATAACCGTAACCTGACACTTACCCAATCTCTGATGGACCAGAAATCCAATCTAAGGGTCATGAGTCAATCGAAGTCTTACCTTGGGGTGAGATTTCACATTTCTAAGGTCCTTGACCTTAATCTAGGTGGCGACTTCTAAAATTTCCATCTTTGTTCTCACAGTGGTGACTTCACTGGGGATACAAACGTCAGACTCCTAAATGAAAACTTTCCTTGTGTGAATTGGATGCTAGCTCTTAGGATACTATATTTATGCTTGTATCATATTGTTTTGGGGGGAATGGGTTCGATCACACATTCGTGCGAGTAGCCGAACTAGGTCCCATGCATATGGGGTAACCCGCTAGGCGAAACACACAACCTTGGCTTGTACTTTGTGAGACCACGACTGGCGAGCAGCCTCTAACGAGCGTTTCTTGGGTCCGCTTGAGAATGCGTTATGCTACTCCACGTCGCTTGGATCCTTGCAACATAGTATATAAAGGGATTGTGGGCCCATTATTCATCGTGCATTCGGTGAGAGGTTACCCCGTCCTTGTCATGGTGACCTTTTCTGTCCTAACCCAGATTGTAGCCTAATGATTATTATTTTTGGTTCATCCCTGAACCAACCCAGTAAAATCTGCTTAACCATGACATCCATGTTCTAGACGTCGAAAATTTTTGGCCGTTTTCGTCCTCGATTGGTCAACATGTTAGAATATACAAGATGAGCATCTTGAACTCTCACCCATTGGGAGTATGAGGTATGTATACACCTATTCTACATCATAGTAGACGATCACTATACACCCTCCATTAAGTAAGCTCGATGTGTCGAATCTCTCATTGTTAATACGTCGATTTCGAAAAACGAATAGAAAATCCCTGTCAAGACATAGATACCATGGTCAAGAAGAAATTTACTAGTTTGTTCATCCATGAACCACTTTTCCTAACCATCCCTAATAAGAACGACGGATTAATATATCCATTTCAATTTCACTGAACTCGGTAATCCAATTGGCCAGACCTTGGTACCACTGATTATCCATTTTGGAATCACGAGGTCCCAAGACTGAACACATGGTTTAATCAAATTCAATTAAATTGACTTGGATAATGTTTACCCAATCGCCCTTATGAGGGAGCTAACTTTGCTTGGTTAAGTCATCTTTGATTGTGCATGTGATTTCTTCCACTCCTCTAAATGTCTAGAATCTTGATATTTTTCTATTGGGTTTCAATGCCTTTGGAAAAGAGAATCAATTTGCAACCATATCTACCCTTTTAGGGTGAGAGGCCCCTACAACTAGGGAATTGTCTTGATCTCCCAAGTTGAGATCCATCCATGTTATCTTTCTAAATGAATCAATGGAAATCATGAATCTAGATCTTGATTGAACATCAAATTTTGCAAGAAAGGAGGCAACCAGATTTGGAAACACAATTAGTAACTCAGTCAATCTGGTCCAATAGAGCATTCAGTTTAGGCAGCGACAAGCACCTATACCTGAAAAGGTTTACAATATTCCCATATAGTTAGTCCTTGGGCTTACTCAAACATCATATTCAATTCATCTCAAAATCAATGTGAGATTTAGCCCCTAGGCAAATCCAATCACTATTTTCAATGTACCTCAGAATTAAGGAAATATTCAGCCACTAGGCAAATCCAATCACCTTCTCGATTCACCTCTGACTTAAGGAGAGATTTAGCCCCTAGGCAAATCCAATTATTGTTCCCTATTCACCTTTGAATTAAGGAAAGATTCAGCCCCTAGGCAAATCCAATCATATTTCTCGATTCATCTCTGAATTAAGGAATGATTCAGCCCCTAGGCAAATCCAATCACTGTTCTTAATTCATCCCAGAATTAAGGTAAGATTTAGTCCCTAGGTAAATCAAATCACCATTCTCCATTCACCTCTGAAATAAGGAAAGATCCAACCCCTAGGCAAATCCAATCACCGTTCTCGATTTACCTCAGAATTAAGGAAAGATCTAGCCCCTAGGTAAATCCAATCACCTTCTCGATTCACCTCTGACTTAAGAAGAGATTTAGCCCCTAGGAAATCTAATTATTGTTCCCTATTCACCTTTGAATTAAGGAAAGATTCAGCCCCTAGGCAAATCCAATCATAGTTTTTGATTCATCTCTGAATTAAGGAATGATTCAACCCCTAGGTAAATCCAATCACTGTTCTCAATTCATCTCAGAATTAAGGAAAGATTTAGTCCCTAGGCAAATCAAATCACCATTCTCCATTCACCTCTGAAATAAGGAAAGATCCAGCCCCTAGGCAAATCCAATCACCGTTCTTGATTTACCTCAAAATTAAAGAAAGATCCAGTTCCTAGGTAAATCCAATCACCTTCTCGATTCACCTCTGACTTAAGGAAAGATTCAGCCCCTAGGCAAATCCAATCATTGTTCCCTATTCACCTTTGAATTAAGGAAAGATTCAGCTCCTAGGCAAATCCAATTATTATTCCCTATTCACCTTTGAATTAAGGAAAGATTCAATCCCTAGGCAGGTCCAATCATCATTTCGGTTCATCCAAAATTAAGGAAAGATTTAGCCTCTAGGCAGATTCAATCACATCCAGTTCATCTCAGAATCAAAGAAATATTCAGCCCCAGATTCAACCACCATTTCTGGTTCATCTCAGAACTGAAGAAAGGTTTAACCCCTAGGCAGGTTCAATCATCACTCCCAGATCATGTTAAAATGGAAGAGGCATTCGGCCCCTAGGCTTTTTCACCCTTCACCTCCTGTTTAGGTTCCGGTTCATGTCGGAACTAGGAAAAGTTCCATTCATCTGAATTCAATTAGCCACTAGGCTTATCCAACCATAGACTTTGGTTAGGGTTCTGATTCATGTCAGAACTAGGAAAAGTTTCATTCATCTTAATTCAATTAGCCACTAGGCTTATCCAACCATCAACTTTGGTTAGGGTTCTGATTCATGTTGGAACTAAGAAGAATTCCATTCATCTGAATTCAATTAGCCACTAGGCTTATCCAACCATCAACTTTGGTTAGGTTCTGGTTCATGTCGGAACTAGGAAAAGTTTCATTTCATCTGAATTCAATTAGCCGCTAGGCTTATCCAACCATCAACTTTGGTTAGGGTTCTGATTCATGTCGAAACTTGAAAAAGTTTCATTCATCTGAATTCAATTAGCCACTAGGCCTGTCCAACCATCAACTTTGGTTCAGGTTCTGATTCATGTTGGAACTAAGAAGAGTTCCATTTCATCTGAATTCATTTAGCCACTAGGCTTGTCCAACCATCAACTGTGGTTCAAGTTCTGATTCATGTTGGAACTAAAAAGAGTTCCATTCATTTGAATTTAATTAGCCCCTAGGCTTGTCCAACCGTCAACTCCAGTTCAGGTTTCGATTCATATTGGAACTAAGAAAGGTTCTATTCATATGAACTCAATGTGAGCATGAGTTAGCCTCTAGGCCTGTTTAACCATTACCTCTAGTCCATGTTCCATTTCAAGAAGGAATCGAAGATAGTTTTAGTCATTTCAACTCAAGCAATCCTTGACTCTAGCAATTAGAGTCAAATCCATGATTGTCATCCTTGGCCTTTATCAATCGGAGCCCAACTCAAGCAATCCTTGCCTCTAGCAATTAGAGCCCAGTCCCTGACAGTCAGTCTTGATCTCTTTCAATCAGAGACCAATTCAAAGTCAATCTTGATCTCTATCAATTAGAGACCAATTCAAAGTCAATCTTGATCTCTATTAATTGGAGACCAGTTCAAAGTTAACCTTGTCTCTATCAATCGGAGACCGATTTAAAATCAATTTCTGGCTCTGTCAATTAGAGCCCGATCCATGTCCATCATAGCCCAGTGCTACAAGTTAGGATCGCTCGTCAGGAATGGCGAATGAGAAGCATTCCTCATTGCTTGTCAGTAATGGTCAATTCCAGATTATGGAGTCATTAGGAAAACATGAAACTTCAGCTATGATAGTGCTATCCCATCACAAGCATTTCTGCCTCATTGGCCAAGGAAATGCTAGAATCCAAAGAGTTGCCCTCATATTTCTCATTGTTTAAAGAGAGGGAATGGAATTTTCCTGAGCAGTAGGGTAGACCAAAGATGAGATCTAATGTGCCCCAGGCTAGGATAAGAACCAGAATCGCAGCTAGGGAATGGTCCAATGATGAAACCCTTAACCCCTGAACTAGGGCATGAATCGGATTGACCTTGGGCCCAAATTGAGTGCGGTCTAATAAGGAAAGCCAATGACCCCTGAACTAGGGCATGAACCGGATTGGCCTTGGACCCGAATTGAGTGCGGTCCAATGAGGAAAGCCATTGAGCCCTAAGCTGGTCATGAACCAAACTGACCTTGGACCCGAATTGAGTGCGGTCCAATGAGGGAAACCATTGAGCCCTAAGCTGGTCATGAACCAGATTGACCTTAGACCCAAATTGAGCGCGGTCTAATGAGGAAAGCCATTATACCCTAAACTGGGGCATGGACCAAATTGACCCTAGACCCAAATTGAGAGTGGTCTAACGAAGAAATCCATTGAACCCGCCAAGCCGAGGCATAAACTAGTCTAATATTGGACTCAAAATGGTATAGTGCAATGGAGATACCCCTTGCTCCCCAAGCTAGGTCACAAGCTAGAATGATTTTAACTAGAAGCGTTCCATTGATGAATCCATTGAACCCCAAACTGGGGCATGAACTAGAGTAACCTTGAGCTTAAAAAGCAATAGTCCGGTTATGAATGGATCCCAAACTAAAAAAAAAAAGAGGGTAAGAATTGTATTGGAACCCTGAAAGGAAGGTATCTTGCACTTATTGATCGAGGGGCATGATGAATCCTGCTGTTAGAGGTCTGAAGGAAGATTTATTCTCACAACGATTAAAGGTGGTCGTCGAAGGAGTTATGCCCAACTGGAGCCTCTTGGACGAACTAGTTGTTTCAATTTTCTATTATCGGTATTCGATAAGTCATCCATGTCTAGGTCCAAGATTGATATGCTTGTTAACAAGTCCAGTCCAATCTGTCCTGTAAATAAAAGAAAATCATCCCGTTTGGGATTTCAAACTCTGTGCTTTGTCTCTTCCATATATTTCCTCCTAGTTTCATACATCCTACTATTCTACGTGCGCAGTCAATTCTGACTCTGAAGATGATTGAAACGATGAGCCATCTCTTGAACTTCTACGCCACCCGGCTTCTTGAGAAAGAAAGGTCCAACCCGTCTAGGAAAGCTTTAAATGATCAATCGGGAGATACAAGAGTACTCTCAAGAAACGGAGAAGCTACTATTTGTTCTACCTACGAAAAGATTCCAAGGAAAGCATCAGATAGTAACAGATCATATCAACAGGTCAGCCAATCAGTACAAATGAGTGGAGGACAGATGTGCCATCAAAAAGATGAAAATACCAAAGTTCTACAAAGTACATCATCTGCAAGCAAGAGATACATGATGAATGATCAATTTCAAAATCAAAGAGTGAGGTCATAAGAATACCAAAAAAAAAAAAAAACAGAAAAAAAAATAGTAAGATGTTGAATGGCATTGGAGTTCGACAGTAAGCCAATGGTCCCTCTCATTTCAAGAGGATGGTAGTTCCAATCAAAGCCTGATAACAAGTTCGATCGTTCGTCGAGATTCACAGCATGTTGGACCGGACTTTTGATTTTGGCCAATTACATCCTGCCTTTACAGGAGACGATCTCATCACTTCTTCATCATCAGAGAAAGATTTCACATCGGCATTAGACTCTCTCTCCCGTCAATCAATCTGACGGCCTTCCAAGGAGTCTCTATCACAAGCCCTTCTTTTGATTATTAGTTTTTATGGCATTTTATCTCGTGATCATGTCATCATTTTATGTACAAATTCATTAATCTGGCTGGAACTCTCATCTATCGTTCATTACATCCGACGGCTTTCCAAGGTTCCTATAAGCCCTTCATTTCTCAAGCCAATAAAATGGGATCTTCTCGATAAGATAAACCCGTTATACATAAACAATCAAACACTCTCCCAATGGTAGACCCATGTGGACAGTTTCACATCAGTCCTCCCGGACCTTCAACTTCAATACTTGTCAACAAACTTAAAGGTTTCAGGCCCAGATATGATCGTGACTGATTCGGCATCTCGATGTAGTTTGTTGAGACACGTGTTCCATTTGAATATCTCCAAGAAAGGAAAACATAATTCGGCACCATTTTTAATTTTGGTGTGGGACTGCATTTCCCTAAGGTCGCTTTTAGTGATGATTCAAATAGCTGCCCACCTATCAATGCGTGTATATGTCAACTTAAACAGTGTGGTAAGGCTACCCATTTGTCATGAAAATCAAGCCGTTCAGATTTCCTCTAAGGGTTTCAGACCACTGGATAGGACCATAATTTTGGCAATATCCTCACCATATTAGGACTCTTTATTCAACCCAAGATGGGGTTTGCAAAAAAAAGAAAAAAAATAAAAATAAAAAGCAACCTCTGCAAGGAAAAGCAACCCAAGAAACCTCAATGAGCAACCCATAATACCTCAGTGGGGATAGGCAACCTGATGCAACCCTAAAGCATTTCCCTCATTGGTCCATCATAGAAAAATTTTGTGGTTCATGTGGACAAGTGTCATACCCAGTCTACCCTGCATAAGGAAAGGAACTCGTCTTGCTCTCCAGTGAATCATACTTAGAAGAGTTGAACAAACCATCATCTGTTTGCCTTTTGGGCTCCCTAATATTGCCTTTCAATAGAATTCTATCTTCAAATCCTTTTGTCATGTTAGGGAGAGAGCAAATTCTCATGGCCTGGTTACGGATGTAGCCAAATTCATCAAATCATCAGTTCCCTCATTTTTCAAGATTCAAGAAGGGCTTATCTAATAAGTCACTTTCTACAATCAATTTGTCAATCTTCCCTTGACCTTGGAAGCATGGTCAAATTCTAGATGCAATCCAGATTCAACCTAATTCTAACTCTGTTAGATTGCCTATTTCCTTCTATCTTGCCCCTGGCACACTATAGTAGCGGTCTGTCACAACATGCAGACGCTGGGGCATAGATATACCCTATATAGAGGAATTGAACTTGATCATGAGCATTACATCTAGGATCCATTGTCCAGTCTGAAGTCACTGACTTTCCTAGTCAATAGAAGTAGGTCCGTCCAAGTTGGTTTTTGCCAATTTCTCAGTTCTCCCAATCATGTTGATGAAGAAAATCCAATGTGGTCGCTCACCTGTTAAGGGTCACCAAATTCTCTGAAGGAACACTTCGAATCCTTTGCTCCTCGTGCCTACTTTGGGGCCATGGTTCATTCATCTTTCAAAATTGGCACAACAATGTTGCAAAGCCCTGAGCTTTTCATGAGCCTAGATCAAGGGCCAAACCCATGTCACATTTCATCGCCGCTAGGTTGTTCTACCAATTTGGTCTGCAGCAGTGCACAGTCAAAGAACTTAGTTGACCAGATGCCCCTTGACAGTTTAACACCAAGGTCAATCAATAAAATCACTTTGGTTAGAGACTGTCAAGCTCCCCTCATTCTTGTCCAAAATCCTCGTTAGAGTCTCTTTCAATCCAAAATCCAACAACACCAATGTTGGCTGAAGAAAATCATCACTTTCAAATTACATGGAACCCTTCCAAGGGAGCAACCAAGTCATCACTACCGTGCTGAAATTGAGTCAAACTTGCAGTACCAGGTCATAAATGGAAATTTTCAAATCTAGGTATCATGCCAGCAAAGTCCATGACACCATTTCCATTGATGCCATGTTTTATGCCTTCACCAACAAAGCAGGGGCAAAAACCTTGGAATACTGCCAAGGAATTCACCATCATTTCAAATATGTCCAACACTCTATAGGTTTAAAGTCAAGAGACTTCCAAGATGGGTCAGATTTCAACCCTAAAGGTTCAAAGTCAACAAAGACTTCCTATATGGGTCACTTTCGAGCATTCTAAAGGTTCATAGCAACAAAGCTACTTAAGAAGATATTCTAGTTTCCATTCCCGAAGGTTCATAGCCATAGAGCTTCCAAGAAGGATATTCCAATCTTGAAGGTCCAAAGCTGGTAGGAACTTCAAAGATGAGTCATTCGGTATCACCCCAAAAGTGACCTTCTGATATCTTGCTCATTTCAGAATCAATAGCAGATTCCTCACCCTATAAGTGACCTTCTGAGTTCTTGTTCATTTCATAATCAAATGCAGAGCCCTAGCTCATCTAAAGTTTAAATCAATCTCAGCCTATTAGTAAATCAAATGCAGAGCCCTAGCTTATCCTCAAATCAATCTCAGCCTATTAGTGAATCAAATGTAAAGCCCTAGCTCATTCAAAGATCAAGTCAATCTCAGCCTATAAGCGAATGCAGAGCCCTAGCTCATCTAAAGTTCAAATCAATCTCAGTTTATAAGTGAATGTAGAGCCCTAACTCATCCAAAGATCAAATCAATCTTAGATTATTAGTGAATCAAATGTAGAGCCCTAGCTCATTTAAAGATCAAGTCAATCTCAGCCTATAAGTGAATCAAATGCAGAGCCCTAGCTTATTTAGAAAAACAATCTCAGAATCTCAATCAAAAGAGCCTCAGTTCAATCAAAGAAAACACATCTAGTCTTACATCTAGACATATCAAAGCCGAGTCCAAGCTCATGCAATCAGCCTTGTATTCACAGCTTAGCTCCATACAAGAAGAGGTTCCAGGCCAACAAATGAGCCTTGTATTCATAGCCTAGCTTCATACAAGAAGAGGTTTATCAGCCTACAAATGGATCAAGCCGGGTTCAAGCCCGCGAGTACCTTGCATCATGAGTTCCACTTCAGCAAGAAGAGGTTCCCAGCCTACAAATGAGCCTTGTATTCATAGCCTAGCTTCGTACAAGAAGAGGTTTATCAGCCTACAAATGGATCAAGCTGGGTTCAAGCCTGCACATACCTTGCATCATGAGTTCCATCTCAGCAAGAAGAGGTTCCCAGCCTACAAATGAGCCTTGTATTCACAGTCTAGCTCCATATAAGAAGAGGTTTATCAGTCTATAAATGGATCAAGCCGGGTTTAAGCCCGCGTGTACCTTGCATCATGAGTTCCACCTCAGCAAGAAGAGGTTCCCAGCCTACAAATGAGCCTTGTATTCACTGCCTAGCTTCATACAAGAAGAACAATCACCAATCTTCAAAGAAGAACAAACCTTCTTGCTAGTCGAACTACGTTCTGGGCTTGATTTCTAAGACACCCTTAGAATACGTAGGCAGTTTAGGACAAATTACCCTAAGTGCAGCCCAATAAGCAATCTCACTCATATCCCAAAAATATGGTTCTTTTATCTTCAGCCTTCAATTGGTAACAATCTCGGCTAAAGAGGGGCATCTGTAAGCATCCCATTTTTGCCACCCTCAGCATAAGTGAACCAATATGGCAGGTTTCCTGTCTTTAACCCAAAGGTTGGTGATTCTCTAATGAACCCCACAGCAGGGTTATTGGATATTACCTACTTGAATGAATACGTCGTAAAATTATCTTCGAAATGAGACCGGAATCATCAAATTCTGACGTCAAACAAGGAAGATATCGTAGTTTGGAAGTGCAAGGGCATTTACATAATTATCGTATCATGCATGCATTATTATTCAAACTTCAAAACATCATATCTTAGTCATCTGATATCGGAATCAGATGATTCAAAGGCCAATATTCTTTATTTTCAGTCCTCTTCAAAGTGGAGGTGAAAAATCCCGGGTAGAAGTCACCAGTGGGCCCCATGCAAGCTTTCATGCAAAATTATCGTTACAACTTTAAAGCTTCATATCTTTGTCGTTCTACATCGGATTCAGATGATTCCAAGACCATTATTCTTCATTTGTAATGTTCTACAAAGTGGATGTAAAAAATCTCGGGTAGAAGTCTCCGAAGGATCCTATACAAAATTACACATGAAAATGGTCATTTAATCTTCGAAAATTCATATTTTGGTCACCCCATATCCAAATCAATTAATTTCAGCTTCATTATGTTCCATTTTAGTATTCTACAAAGTGGACATAAAAAAATCTCAGGTAGAAGTCTCCAAAAGATCCCATGCAGAATGGTCAGCTAATTATCAATAATTGGTCTGTTTAAACTTTAGAAATTCATGAGTTGGCCATTTCATTTCCAAATGAGATGATTCAAGTTCCAATATTCCTCATTTTTAATGTTTTACAAAGTGAACGTAGAAAATTTGGAATAGATACTATCAAAAAATTCCATATGAAAGGGCGACAGAAATGGACTATGAAATGTCAACTTTAGTCCAAACCAGCTTAATTCAGCTTAGTCCAACTTAGCCCAGCCCAGCTCAGACCAATCCAGACCAAGTTATGCCAGTCCATATGCATGCATTTATTTTATATATGTATAATGTATAATATATTATTGTATATAATACATATATATATATATATATATTATATGTATTAATACATTTATATATACATATATGTATACATATATATTAGGAAAGAGAGAGGAAAGTGAAGCCGTGGAAAGAGAGAGGAAAGAGAGGCCGCTGGAAAGAGAATGGGAGAAAGAAAAAAAGAAAGAGAGAAAAAAAAGAAAAAAGAAAAAAAAAGAAAAGATTCCCCTTCACGTTTTCTAGAAAGAAAACGTGAAAGAGAGAGGGAGAAAAAAAAAAGAAAGGAAAGAGGAAGGAAAGAAAAAAAAGAAAAAAAAGAAGAAAAAAAAAATGAAATGTTTTCTAAGAAAGAAAACGTGAAAATAGAGGGAGAAAGAAAAAAATGAAGGAAAATAAGGAAGAAAAAAAGGAAAGAAGAAAGAAAGGAAAGAGAGAAGGAATTTTCTAGAAGAAGGAAAGAGAGAAAGGAAAGAGAGAAGGGATTTTCTAGAAGAAGGAAGAGAAAAAGGAAAGAAAAGAAGAAGAAAAAATGTGGGAAGGAAGAAAGGAAAGGAAAAAAGAAAAATGGAAAGAAAGGATTTTCTAAAAGAAAAAAAAAGAAGCAAAGGAAGGAAGAGAGAAGAAGGAAAGAGGAAGAAAGGATTTTCTAGAAGAGGGAGAGAGAGAAAACGTGTGGAATAAAGAGGGAGAAGAGAAAAGGGAAAGAAGAGAAGAAAGGAAAGAAGAAAAAAGAAAGAAAAAAAGATTTTTTAGAAAAAGAAGAAAGAAAAGAAGGATCTTCTAGAAGAGGAGAGAAAAAGTATAAATAGGCAAGAGAAGAGAGAGGAGGCTCTCTTTTTCCAGACCATAGAGAGAGAAGAACGTGATTAGAGAGAGGAGGATGTGAGTGAGAGAGAGAAAACGTGAGAGAGGGAGAAAGAAAGAGAGAAGAAAAGAGAAAAGAAAGAAAAGAGAAGAAGAAAAAAAACGAGAAGATTAAAAGAAGGGGGAGAGAATATAAGCGGTGGAGATTGAGAGAGGAGAAGCATAAGCTGGAGATGGAGAGAGGAGAATAAAAAGAGAAAAAAAAACAGACAAGTGGAGAGGATGGAAAGAAGCCGAAAGAAGAGAGAGAGAGAGCGGTGGAAAAAAAAAGTAAAAAAAAAAGAAGTAGGTTCTGGAGATTGAGTAGGGATCGAGAGAGGAGAAAGAGAGGGTGAGAAAAAGATAAAAACGGGAGAAGAAAGAAGGGAGAGAGAGAGAGCGTTGGGGATTGAGAGAACCAAAAAAAAAAAAAAAAGAAGAGAAAAAAAATCAAGAAAAGAGAGAGGCCGAGAGAGAAAAAAAAAAGGGAGAAGAAAGAAGGGAGAAGAGATTGAGTGGGATCGAGAGAGGAGACCGAGAAGAGAGGAGATCAGAGAGAATCGAGAGAGGGAAAGAGAGCGATGGAGAAAAGAAGAAAAAAGAAAAAAATCAGAAAAGAATAGAAAGAGAGGAAGCTAGAGCAGAAAGGAGAAGAAGAGGAAGGAAGAGAATGCAGAGACGGGTCTGCAATTCAGGTAAGCCACCACCGATCCCTTCTCCTTGCTTTAGCTTTAATTTTATTATTTCTTCTTCCTATCCTACTACTTGCAGCCATCGCCACCTGTTATCACCGAAATCTAGCAGTCCCTCATCCCTTTACACTTATCATCACCACTCTACCGTAGCCATGCTCATCAACACCCAAAAACCTCCCCACATCCAAATACCAATCCTCACTACCCCATCTCCATTGCAACCCGATTGCCATGCACCCTTCCTACTACGAACCTCGACATCTGCCCACACTTTGATATCCTCCTGGCCGAGAACCTAACACTCATCCTATACTCTTGAAACCGAGAACCATGCATCACCCTCTACTTCACCTTGATCCCATGATCTGATTTTTAAATTCATGATGCTTAAAACATGATTAATCTTGAAGTTATGATTATTAAAACAGGATTTGATTTTGAATTTATGATGCTTAAAACATGATTTGATCTTGGAGTTTTGATTTGATCCGTTGATCACAATTTACCTTGATTTGAGTAATCTGAATGGTTAGATTATTAATTTGAGTAATCTAAACCGTTGGATTGTCATCAAAGTGATGTAAATGGATATGAACGGTTAGATTATCATGATAAGTGATCTGGACCGTTAGATTATCTTTGGGAGTGATTGAAATAAATTTAAATGGTTAGATTACCATCAATAGTGATTTATACCGTTGAATGCTCATTGCCATATTTGGATGTTCATTGCCATATTTGGATGCTCATTGCCGTATTTAGATGTTCATTGCTATATTTGGATGCTCATTGTCATATTTAGATGCTCATTGCTATATTTGAATGCTCATTGCCATATTTAGATGCTCCCTGCCATGTTTGGATGCTTATTGCCATATTTGGATGCTCAATGCTATGTTTAAATGCTCACTGCCATATTAAGAATTGCCATGCTTAGAAGATACCATATTAGAGCATGCCATATAGGCTCTTGCCTTATTTGCAATACGTGCCATATTTGAGAGATTTTTAACAATCTTACTATATGTGAATTTGTTGCCATAAATGTGTTATATGCCATATTTAGATGAATAATTTATTTTTGACAATAATTTAATTTATGCAACACCGTAGTCGAACTGCCATATCTGTACACCTAGCAAACATATTAGGCGTGGGGACGTGCATTTAGGCACCCACATTCTTGGGAAGGGCATAATGAAAATAATAAAAGTCTTAACAAAGAAAAAGAATGCTTTGCCAAACCTTTCAAAATTAGAACTTAGGTTGAAAAGGGTAATTCAGGACGATTTTACCCCTCGATAAACCCTAAACCTAGAATAGGTTCTCAACCCTAAACTTAGAATAGGTTCTAAATCCTAAACCTAGAACAGGTTATAAACCCTAAACCTAGAACAGGTTCTCAATCATTAACCTAGAACAGGTTATCGAAGCCCGAACTACACGGATTCTGATTCCTAGGGCAAACCTTAGGATACGTTGGTCATTTGGGAGAATCCCAAATTCGGATCCACACCTTAGTCCACTCGGACTACCATAGATCCTCTAGGATATTTACCCAAATTTTGACCCAAATTGGGTTATAGCCTGAACTACGTGGATTCTGATTTCTAGGGCAAACCCTAGGATACGTAGGCTATTTGGGAGAATCTCAAATTTGGATCCACACCTTTGTCCACTCGGACTATCCATAGATCCATTAGGATATTTACACATTTTGACCCAATTACCCAGATTTCAAACTACGCGGATTCTGATTCCTAGGGCAAACCCTAGGATACGTAGGCTATTTGGGAGAACCCCAAATTCGGATCCAAACCTTAGTCCACTTGGACTATCCATAGATCCACTAGGATATTTATTCATATTTCGACCCAGATAGGGTTATCCACATTCTAACCCAGAATGGATTATCCATATTTTGACCCAAATAGGGTTACCCATAGATCCACTAGGACTATCTATCAGTTCACATGGACTATCCAGATCCTAACCCATAGGGTTTCTCAACCTTTCAAGCATAAACTTCAACTTGAACAATAAACTTAATCATGCACAAACATAAATCATAGCCATAAACTTTAATCACACCTGAACTACAATGGTGAACCTGATTTTCAAAATAATTCCGTAAGACGTAGGCAATCTGATGGATACAGATTCGGTTCAATGATATCAAACCACTTGGTTTGGTTTGATTTTAAAGATAGTGTCTACCGTAGGAATAGTATAGGAGACCGATTTCTATCGGGCGGTTTGGGTGCCTAACCCCTTCCCATAACCGTAACCTGACGCTTACCCATTCTCTGATGGACCAGAAATCTAATCTAAGGGTCATGAGTCAATCGAAGTCTTATCTTGGGGTGAGATTTCACATTTCTAAGGTCCTAGACCTTAATCTAGGTGGCGACTTCTAAAATTTCCATCTTTGTCCTCACAACGTCGTAGGGCATCAGGGGAGGTGGTCTCGGACCATGTAGTCTCTGACTCTGCCGGGGGGGGCCTTAGTTCTATCTCTATGGACGTATTGAAGGATGCTGGGGTGAGGCCTTGGATACACTGTTTAACATTAGGATTGGTTAGTTGTGAGCCCAGTTTGTAAGCCCTCGCCAATAGGAGCTTACGTGTTGGTATGGGTAGGGCATCAGGGAAGTGTTATGCGGTGCAGTCCTAAGCACTTTAGCTCTATCTCTATTCCATGGTGGGTGCATGTGGGGGTAGCAATGATGCTTGATCCATTGGGCGGTTCCATACATTCGTGTATAGAGGTGCGGCGACTACCTATCCTTTCTATTGCACATTGCAAACTTCTGAACCAGACCAAAGATATGAATTGAATGCATGTATATGTTTGTTGCATTATTTTGTTTGCTTGCTGAGCCGTGATGTGTGCTCACCCTTTTCGAATTTGAATATTTTTAGTTGATGATGCAGGTACGACAGTGGAAGATTATATGAATGCTCAAACATACTGGCATGCGACGGTAATGGAGGCAGAAGTGATGATGGAGTCGCATGATTGATCATGCGAGTGTAATTCTTGTGTTTTTGTTTAGATTTTGTTTAAGTTATACAAATAATGTAATTGATTTAATTATTTTAATTTATTTCTTAGTCCTTTTGGGAGATAATTGGATAATTTATTTACTTTATCACAGCTAGACTCTCAGTTCATTTAATATTAAAGACTTCCGCTATCGTGTATTTACTCTGATTTTTGGTTGTAGATGTGTATGGTTTAAGCAAACGGGCACAGCCTATTTGAGATCCTGGTTGAACCGTTGGTTTATTAGCGGTTCATCACACCGTTCTGAATAGTACGGAATTAGGGTGTGAGATGAACCCTAACTTAAATTCATATAACTTTTAGGTTAAATCAATTCAAAGAGAATTTCAAGGCTTGGAAGGACATCGAGTATTGCTAACAGATGAGAAAACAAGACCTAAACTAATTGGTTAATAACAAACTGTTATTTTTATTGAGTCCAATGCCAGGATTGATTCTATGCTTGTATGCTTGTAATGTGCATCTCACATGTCATCCAATATTCCTGCTATTACTGTTCATGCATATTTAATTCTATTTATTTATAGCATGATGATGATGATGATGTTAGGAATAGGCATGTGAATGTATGTGTGTGGTTGGTGTATTGGATGCAAGTAGAGCATCAGGGGGAGGACATGGCATGGTGGTCTTCGACCTCGTCACCAGACTCTAGCTCTATCTCTACTCAAGTCTTGTCCACTAACATCGTCGTATCGCCATTACCTTAGCAAAACTATTATGTCGTAGGGCATCAGGGGAGGTGATCTCAGACCATGTGGTCTCTGACTCTGTCGGGGGGCCTTAGCTCTATCTCTATGGACGTATTGAGGGAAGTTGGGGTGAGCTTTGGATACACTATTTGACATTAGGATTGGTTAGTTGCGAGCCCAGTTTGTAAGCCCTCGTCAATAGGGGCTTACGTGTTGGTATGGGTAGGGCATCAGGGGAAGTGTTGGCGGTGTTTGATCCGGACAAGCTCTATCTCTATTCCATGGTGGGTGCATGTGGGACGGCAATGGTGTTTGATCCATTGGACGGATTCACACACTCGTGTATAGAGGTGCGACGGCCACCAAACCTTTCTATAGCACATTGCAAACTTAAAAATTAGACGAAAGATATGAATTGAATGCATGCATATGTTTGTTGCATTGTTTTGTTTGCTCACTGAGCCGTGATGTGTGCTTACCCTTTCGACATCGAATATTTTTAGTTGATGATGCAGGTTCTACTGTTGAAGAATATTTAAATGCGCTGACGTATGGACACGTTGCTGCGATGGACGTAGAAGCTGAAGAAGATGCTTATCATTCATCATGCGAGTGCAACCAATGTGTTTTTGCTTAAGTTTAGTTATAATTTGAACATCAGATATAGAATTGATTATTTATTTTTATGTCTTTTGCTTTGGAGATAATTGGATTAAATACTTATTTATCACTGTTAGAATCTCAGTTCATTATCTGTAAGACTTTCTCTTATTTGTTTATTACCTCTGATTATTAATGTGGAATATGTGTTTGGTTTGATATGGTGGGTACGACCTATGGGAGATCCTATGTGAACCGTTGGTTTATTGACGGTTCATCACACCATTCTAATTAAACCAGAATTAGGTTGTGACACGAACCACCCAAGATCACACATCTGCTTTGATCTACAAATAGCTACACAATAGTTTACATATGCAATATCTGAATAAATCAAGTAAAGAATCAATAATATAACAACGGAAGCATAAATCTCATAAGTAACAAGATGCCATCTATATTATACTGAAATAATAATAAACTGTTTGTTATCCAATAAACCATCATGTTGTTTTACAAAACATATCCGTAGTGTATCCCATATACAAGTATACCACAAAAGAATATATCTAAATAAAAAAACTATCATAGATAGGCAAACTACCTATCTATAGATTTAGTGATCATGAGGGAGAGGGTGTGTGCCGATCATGTCCCATAGATACAATCGTTGTAGATGCAGCCCTCGCCATGCTCCTCTAGGTGGTCCTCACTAGTAGAGACATCCTCCACCAATGGAGACTCTATGAAGTCGGCCACAGATAAGTACATGCATCAGAATCTGAAAACAGTATCGATACAGGGGGTGAGCTACCATTTCAGCTCGGTGAGGAAGTCAAGGATCAATGCACATGCACATGCATGCAAATGTAGTTCATTAATTAAGCTGGGTGTAATGTTTTCTGACAGTGCCCATACTCGAAAATGATCACAAGATCCAACACACACATGAATCATAACGCTCAGCACCAGTTAAGGATAGTGTTGTTTCCTACACCCCAAGAGTGTTTGCCACCGATCCTAGGATCCAATACATAGGAATTTCCATCACCCTCACCATAGGCCACATCCTGGTATCCAAGACATTAGATCACATGACTCACATTAGACTAATCCCATTACACACTACCGTTGGCGTCTGGGGCATGGGCTTATGCCAGCACCTAAACCCCTGCTGGGAAGAGTTTAAAAAAACATGGAGTGAATGTATACCATCCTATGTCTAAACATATGCACAAATATAAAGGGGGCTGCACCCTAGCAGAGATTCCCGATCCTAGTCCCTTCGGGCCGTCGTGTCCCAGCTAGAGTGCTAGCTTTGCAAAACAGGGTTTATATGGCCATACACCACCAGTACCTCGGTGCATGCATGCCACACAGATTAAACACACCACACGTCACAACATACATAGTTATTGTTTGTATAAATGCATGAACATATATTGCAAGTATACATGGCATGTCATAAACAAGCACAATCATTCATACAAAATGTCCTATTAGACTACGGACCTATGAGGTCATAGGAGGAAATTCGCCCTCGAGGCTTAAGCTAATATAAGCTCGATCGAGAGATTATAGGCCTTTGCTTGATTGTTCTTGTCCACTTATGCCAATGGATGGTAAAGATCTAGAGTCACCACTTAGATTAAGGTCTAAAACCTTAAATGTAGTCTCATCGTAGGATAAAACTTCTATTGACTCATAACCCAAAAGATCGACTATGGTCTATCAGAGATCAAGTAAGCGTTTAGGGTACAATTTGGGAAGGTGTTAGGCACCCAAAACTGCCCAATCCAAAAATTAGCCTCCTATCTAATCTACTTTCCTCATACTCTACTGTTTAGGGCAATGCTTGGTCAATGGATGACTAGGGCTCACGTGGGGTAAATCTTCTTCCAAATGTCTAAATTCTGTTAGCCTAAGTTAAGCTAAACATGTTATTGAAGCAAACAAAAAATAATATATAGTGAATCAAACCAAATAATGGTCTTGACAATGGATTGAATCTGTGACGTCCATCTTAAACTGCCTACGAATTTCAATGGTATCCTCGAAATCAAGTCCATAATGTAGTTCGAGAGTGATTGATTAAAGCTTATGGCTATGATTTATGCTTGAGCTTTGTTATGTTTGAGATTCAAGTTAAAGCTTATGCTTAATGGATGGATAAGATGGATAGTCCATGTGGACCAAGGATATGGATAGTCTATATGGACTCCTAGAATATGGGTAATGCATGTGGACTCTGGTACCCTATTTGGGATTCTTCCCAAATTGTCTATATATTCTAGGGTTTGCCCTGGAAATCAGGTACAATGTAGTTCGAATTATATCATGAGAGTTGGAAAGATGCGATCGTATTGCCACTGTCAAGATGATAGGTTACCCTATGTTAAGAGGAAAAATGTGAGACCCTATTGCCACTGTCAAGCTGATAGGTTTCCTTATGCTGAGTGGAAAAGGTGGACCCTATTGCCATTGTCAAGCTGATAGGTTATCCTATTCTAAGAGGAAAAATGTGAGACCTATTGCCACTGTCAAGCTAATAGGTTACTCTATGCTGAGAAGAAAAGGTGGGACCCTACCACCACTGTCATGTTGAGAGGAAAAAGGTGAGGCCATATTGTCACTGTCAAAATGATAGGTTACCCCTATGCTGAGTGGAAAAGGTAGGACCCTATTGCCAATGTCAAGCATTACCCTATGTTGAGAGGAAAAAGGTGAGACGTATTGCCACTGTCAAGCTGATAAGTTACCTTATGTTGAGTGGAAAAGGTGGGACTCTATTGCCATTGTCAAGCTGATAGATTACTTTATGTTGAGAGGAAAAAGGTGAGACCTATTGCCACTGTCAAGTTGATAGGTTACCCTATGCTGGGAAGAAAAGGTGAGACCCTACTGCTACTGTCAAGCTTATACGTTGCCCTATGCTGAGAGGAAAAGGTGAGACCCTATTGCCACTGTTAAGCTGATATGTTACCCTATGTTGAAATGGATAGGATTTTGAAAGATGTGCCCTTGAGGGAAGATGTGGTATCTCTAGATAAGAGGGGTTTTCTTTCCTTATAGAGGGAAGCTCGTAGGTCCCACTCAGTTTCCACTCTGGTATAGAATACCAGTGCCTTTTATGGTGCCCCTAGCATACCATAGTGTGGTCTGTCACATCATACAAACACTGGGGCATAGATATACCCTCTTTAGGAGAATCAAATTTAATCATGAGAATCACATCGGTCCATTAAAGTCATCGACTTTCTTATTCGACAGAAGTAGGCTCATCCAAGTCATTTGTCCCTTGTTTCTCAATTTCCTCCATCTCTGGTACAAGAAGAAATCTAGATGTTGTCCTATACCTATTAGGGATAGATTATCAATTCAATCTGCGCGTGCATGTGAGGTCAATCAAGTCACCTTTCTCTATCTCTAAATCCTATGAGGAAAGAATTCCAATCCTTTGCTCCTCACACATACTTTAAGCTGGATCCATTTCATAATGTCAAAGCTCCAAGTAGCTCGTAGGTCCAGACAATGGGCTTGACCCTCTTTGCACACTGGTTGCCAATTAGGTTGTTTCACCATTTTGGTCTACCGCAGTGCATAGTTAGGAAACTTAGTCAATCAGATGTTTTCCAGTAGGTTATCACCAAACCCGATTAATAAGATCACGTTGGCTAAGGACTTTTAACCTTCCCAATTTTCTAGTCAGAGCTCTCACTAAGTTCCCTTCAATCTAGAATCCAACAATGCCATCACCAGCTGAGCAAAATCTTCATCTTCTTCCAAAGGAATAATCATTTGGATAACCTTTATGTAGATGACGCATCAAGCTTTCAATATCATGTTTCAAGTTCAAATCTGGGTGTCATGATATCATCTCCATAAATGTCAGGTTTTAGGCTTTTACCAACAAAAGTAGAGTCTAGGCTCGGAAAGCTACAGAGGCATTCATCCACCGTCATCATTTCTAACATGTCCTACACCCCGTAGGTTTAAAGTTTAGAGACATCCAAGATGGTTCAATTTTCAAATCCCTAGGGTTTGTAGCCATAGAGCCACCTAGGAAGATATTCCAGTTTCAACCCTAGAGGTTCAAATTCTAGAGACATCCAAGATGGTTCAATTTTCAAATCCCAAGGGTTCGTAACAAATGGGCCCCCCAGGAGGGGAATTTCGATTCAACCCCCGGGGGGAGGAAAAAAAAAAAGAAGGCGGGGGGGGGGGGTTTTTTCCTCCCCCTTTTTCTTGGGGTCTCTTTAATTCCTTCATCTAGAATCCACAATGCCATCACCAGGGTTTGTTGCCAAAGCATTTGGACAACCTTTAGTAGAAGCATATTCCGTCAAGTTCAAACGGGGCCACTAGAAAGGTTCAAATTCCACAAAGGTAGAGACAGGCTCCAAGCTGGCATTCCAGACTATTTCAAATCCCAGGGAGTTAGACATCCAAGATGGTTCAATTTTCAAATCCCTAGGGTTGCCATTGAGCCACCTAGGAAGATACTTCAACCTAGAGGTTCAAATCTAGAGACACCAAGATGGTAAAATTCCAAGAGACTTCAGTTTCAACCCTGTAGGATGAAAATTATAGAGACTTCCAGTATAAGTCATTTTCAAATCCCAAGGGTTTGTAGTCATAAGGTTACTCAAGTGGATATCTTGATTTCAAGTCCCAAAGGCTTGAACTTCCAAGATGAGTCATCCAATTAGGTCCCAACCCTAGATGTGACCTTTAGAACTCCTGCTTATCCAGAACCCCATTTAGGAAATCCAATTAAGTCCTCATTGTGGAAATGACCTTCAGAGTCCCTGCTCATCCACAAACTTGTTTATGAAATCCAATTAGGTCCTCACCCTAAGGTGACCTTCATAGCCCTTGTTTATCTCGAATCCTATCAAAGAAATCCAATCTAGTCATCACCTTAGAAGAGAACTTTAGAGTCATTCAATTGGGTTCTTAGCATATTGGTAAACCAATCCCAGAGTCATAGCTCATTCAGAACGCAAACCAGATCCTAAAACCTTGGTCTGTAGAAAGCTAAGCCCGAATTTTTCCCAAAGAGCAAACTAGATTCTCAGTCCTCGGTCCACAGAAAGCAAAGTTCAAGTTCATCCCAGAAAGAAAACTAGATTCTCATTACTCAGCCCATAGAAGCCTCGATTTAAGCACTCCCCAGAATTTTCTCAATCAAGAAATCACTAGCATCTTAGGCACCCAATGTCAATTTTGTTCTATTTGCTTTTAAAAAAAACCATTCCTCTTTTAATTCCAATCAAGAACCATTCAGAATGATCATCTAACAAAATATTTGTCAAAACATATTTTTAATGTTACATGTTTCTTCATTCTTAGCAGGGAGCGTATACAAGAAAAGGTCTTCCAGGAATTTTTGACCTTACATGTTTCTTGGTTCTTAGCAGGGAGCATGTACAAGAAAAGGTCTTCCAGCCTGCAGGTGGAATTTTTAACCTTACTTGTTTCTTGGTTCTTAGCTTGGGAGCATGTACAAGAAAAGGTCTTCCAGCCTGCAAGTGGAATTTTTAACCTTACATGATTTTTTGGTTCTTAGCAAGGAGTATGTACAAGAAAAGGTCTTCCAGCCTACAAGTGGAATTTTCAAGCCTTAAAATGTTTCTTTTAGTTCTTAAAAGGAAACGTGTACAAGAAAAGGTCTTTCAGCCTACGTGGAATTTTTACCCTTCTATATGTTTCTTATAGTTCTTAACAAGAAACATGTATAAGAGGTTGTCAACTTACAAGTGGGTCAAAGTTGGTCGATGAAGACCACACAAACCTTGCATCGATTGTCTTATCACAACAAGGAGGAGTTACCCTGCCTACAAATGCACCAACCTTGTATCACCGAGAAGATTTATACAAGGAAAATATATTGTATCACCAAGAAGATTCATACAACATGAAGTAGTTTAAAGTACCTTGTATCATCGAGAAGATTCATATAAGGAATAGATCTTGTATCACTAAGAAGATTCATACAAGATGAAGTAGTTTGAAGTACCTTGTATCACCGAGAAGATTCATACAAGGAATAGATCATGTATCACTAAGAAGATTCATACAAGATAAAACAGTTAGAAGTACAGCCCAATGAGAATATTTAGGGTCTGTTTGATAACACTCCAAAATAAGGATTCTGGCTCCTAGAACATAAATGGAGTAGAATTATGTTTGGTAACCCGGTTCGGATTCTGGACTCCAACTGAGTGAACCTGCTCCAAATGGATTCCATAATCTATTTTTTTTGGAGCATCAAATAAATGCTTTTCTACTTCAGAGTACATTTTTGGAGTTGAAATTGAATGGAGTTACTCCATTTTAATTCCCCAACCAACCCAAAAAACCTGATAGTGTGTCAGAGCCATCTACTTCATCGACTACCTCATTCTTCGACTATGCTACTTGTAAGACCCGTATCGAACTAACTGGTCTTACCACCTTGTATCAGGTCTTCCTATCATGGTCGAGCCAAGCGGACCAAGTGCGTGAGGAAACCATAAGCTTAGGCATGAAATTTAATCCAAAAATAGTCAATTATGAGTATGTGGTCGCATACCTAAATAGGTGTGGTCGACCATACCTCAAAATAATGCAACCAAGAAATTAGGTTGTGTGGTCGCATGTTTCAGAGGGTGTGGTCGACGGATTTTATGACCCCACCTCCGACCATACGGAACCCAGACAGAACCGAGTTTAGGAAACCTTCCTAATCCGAAGGGGGTTCTTTCCTAAACTAAGTAGGGCTTATTACGGAGGGTTTTCCTCTATAAATAGGACATCCCTTAGCCTCTTTCATCCTTTTAGAACTCAAACTGAAAGTGAGAGAAAGAAAAGAGAAGGAAGAGAAGGAGAATTGAAGAGGAAGACTAAGAAGGGGAAATTTAGAGAAGACCTCTGAATCATCAACAAGTTTAAGGTATGGAACATTCCCCATGTCAATTGAAAGCCTAGAATAGTTCATAAAAGGGATAGGATTTAAGTGAGAACCCAATCATCAATCCATGGATAAATTCCAAGAGAATCCATGAAAAGAATTATGTGGATAATGGATTGTGTATAAAAATATTAGTTCTGAGCCATAGAACAATCATAGGAAGGACCATGATGATAAGCCAAGGAATCCAAACATGAAGGAATGGAGTTGAGAGTGAAAAATCGACCATCACACGTGTGGTCGCATGATGCGCGACCACACGAGACACACATATTCGACCACACACCCTCGGGAAGAGTCCAGGGAGGGTGTGGTCGCATGTGTGGTCGTAGGATATTGCGACCACACCTTGGGACCACAGGCCCTCGGGAAGATTCCAGGGAGGGCGTGGTCGCATGTGTGGTCACAGGATATGCGACCATACCTTGCTACCACACACCTTGTGGTCACAGAAACTGAGACCATAGGTGCTGCCACACCTGCGACCCTTCAGTTTGTGTTGGTTTAAACTGCTGGAAATAAATTTTAATTTAAAATCTATAAATTTGTTAGGTTTCCAAGTGGTCTAAGAGTGAATTACAAAGCTTGAATGAGGATCTACTATCAACCAAAGGTGAGGGAACATGGCTTAAATTAATTGGCTAATAATAAACTGTTTTTATTTATTGAGTCCAATGCCATGAATGATTCTATGCTTATATGCGTGTATTGTGTATTTCACATGTCATCCAATATTCTTGTTATTACTGTTCATGCATATTTAATTTAGTTTATTTATAACATGATGATGATGATGATGATGCTAGGAATAGACATGTGAATGTATGTGTGTGGTTAGTGTGCTTGATGCGAGTGGAGCATCAGGGGGAGGATGTGACACTTGGTTCATCTTGGTCACCAGACTCTAGCTTTATCTCTACTCAAGTCTTGTCCACTGACATCGTCGTATCGTCATTACCTTAGCAGAACTATTACGTCGTAGGGCATCAGGGGAGGTGGTCTTAGATCGTGTAGTCTCTGACTCTGTCGGGGGGCCTTAGCTCTATCTCTATGGACGTATTGAGGGATGCTGGGGTGAGGCCTTGGATACACTGTTTGACATTAGGATTGGTTAGTTGTGAGTCCAGTTTCCAAGCCCTCGCCAATAGGGGCTTACGTGTTGGTATGGGTAGGGCATCAGGGAAGTGTTATGCGGTGTTTGGTCCGGGCACTTTAGCTCTATCTCTATTCCATGATGGGTGCATGTGGGACGGCAATGGTGTTTGATCCATTGGGCAGCTTCACACACTCATGTATAGAGGTGCGGCGGCCACCTATCCTTTCTATTGCACATTGTAAACTTATGAACCAGACCAAAGACATGAATTGAATGCATACATATGTTTGTTGCATTGTTTTGTTTGCTCACTGAGCCATGATGTGTGCTCACCCTTTCGACGTCGAATATTTTTAGTTGATGATGCAGGTCCTACTGTAGAAGATTATGTGAATGCTCCGATGTACGGACATGTTGCGGCGATGGATATGGAAGCTATGATGGAGTCGCATGATTCGTCGTGCGAGTGCAACTCATGTGTTTTTTATTAGATTTATTTGTCGGATTATTCAGAACATGTAATTGATTAATTTATTTTATTTTATGTCTTCAGTTATTTGAGATAATTGGATACTTTATTTATGATATCACTGTTAGATACTCAGTTCATTAATATTAAAGACTTCCGCTATTATTTATTTACTTTGATTATGGTTGTGGATGTGTACGGTTTAAGCAAAAGGACACAGCCTATTCGAGATCCTGGTTGAACAGTTGGATCATAGACGGTTCATCACACCATTCTGATTGATGTAGAATTGGGGTGTGACAACTTAGTATCAGAGCCCTCGGGCCCTATCTATTAAACCGGTATACTCCCATAAAAGTTCGTGAACTGAGTTAGGATGAAATTTAAAAGCTTTAATAAGAACACACTATAAACACCTGTGTTGTATGAAACAAAAAAAAATTAAGAAAGAGAATAATGTACTATTAAATATATATATATATATATATATATATATATATATATATATATATATATATATATATATATATATATATATATCCAAATCAAAGTACGGTCCACAATCCAGACAGTTACTCTGTAGTACAAGGAAAAAGAAAAATATGCATCATGGAGTTGGAGGTGCTGGAGGAGGAGGTGCTTCACGATCTAGGTCATAATCCTCAGCATATACCCTCGTAAGCCAAGCTACCTGAGTCTGGGTCACCTTGAGACTAGCTGCCCGATCTGCCACCCGCTGATCAGTCGCACGCTGAGCCTCCCGAATCTCACGTAGCAGCCCTATCACGTCATCAGGTGGTGGGTGCGAAGGACCAGCTGAGTGGGAAGGAACCCGTGAAGGGTTAGCTCTAGTGGAATGCAGTGGTGATGGAGGAGGTATAGCGTCCACATCCATGTACATACGATCATCATCCTCAGCATCACCCCCATGGACCTCTGCTGCTGCTGTTACTGTTGCTGCTTCCGCGTCTGCTATCTCTACCCGAGTACGGGGATGCACCATAGCGTTCCTCTCCTCGTCACTGACCTGCGCATCTCTCATCCCCATCTTACAGATGACCTCCCAGTCAAGGTCAGTCGAGAAGGTGTCCTCATGAATCCTCTCATCAATTAAGTTGACATGCAGGCGAGTGAGCAGGGTAGTGATCAAACACCCATAGGGCAGGTTGCCCATCTGACCAGGCGTCGTAGCACGGCGCATCATCCTGATGATAATGTATGGAAGGCAGACGGGTTGCCTAGTGCAGATGCAGTATAAGAGATACTAGGTCAACTGGGAAACCTTCTCATAGTGCCCACTCTGAGGAATTAGGTTGTGCTGAATAATCTTACAGTACACCCGAGGTTCCGGCTGTAGGTTGATTGCCTTCATCTCTCAGCGATCATCCCTAAGAAGCTGACGGCCAATCTCTGCACGCATCATCATAGATAAGAACTAGGGTTCCTTGGGTGCACAGTATACTAAGGGGCCATCGTTTGATATACTCAGGAGATCAGCCAACTCCTGACAGTTAAAGAAAATCTTCACCCCTTTAACATAACTAGTGATCCTGAGCTCTCTACCCCTGTCTGTATCATTTGGGTCACCCTCTACCTGAAGATTACAATAAAACTGCTTCACCAGTGCAGGACAGGTGCAACCCTCATACAAGATCACAGGGAGCCAACCCATATCACCAAAGGCACCCTCCACATTAAATAAGTCTAAATTAGCCATGTTTACACAACAACCCCCTTCCACCTTTTTACGCTCATAACGAGCATACTGAGTCTCTGCTTCATTAGATCGGAAGCGAAGAGGATCAAACTCTGGGGACCTTGGTACGAGCCATGTATCTGCAAAGACATAGACCAACAAGCAAGATATTAGATACAGAGAAAACTCAAAATTTTGGCATTATAACGACATGAATTGGCCAAAAGCCTCACTTTTCATCCAAACCGTTGGGCAGGAGACTTACATATGTTCCAAACCATCTTGCAAGGCTCATACAGTTGGAAATTTAAACTAGGAAGATCGAATCTGAAGAAATTTTGAAAATTTGGAAAAATCCTTAAAATTAGGTCAAAAATGAAAAATTTTAAGTTTCTAAAAAACTAACCGATGAAACTCAAATTTTCTTGAGGGCTTTCATCCATTGGGTGGCCAATAGCAAAAGCCCCCAATAAAAATCAAATTTTTACGGTTAGAAAAATTTTAATTTGAAGAAAACGCTATAAATAGAGAAAAACCTAGTTTTGAAAGCTTAAAAATGAGGACTAGTAGAGAACATACCTGAAGGAACGAAGCGGAGGTCGTGAATGGACAAAAGAATCACCAAACATGAGTGGTCGACACTGTAGCAACTCAGTGGAAGCGAGTTGAGTTGAAATCCATAGAGAAAGTGGGAAATGACTCCAAAAATCAGGTTTAAAAACCTAATTTGGGATCGTGTGGTCGCATAATTCGACCAAATATGCGACCACACGATCGACCCCACGATCGATTACAGGTTCTCGGTGAGCTGACAGATTTAGTGTGGTCGGACCCTGTAGTCGCACATATTGCGACCACACGATCGACCACAGGCTCTCGGTGTGCTGACAAGGTTTTGTGAGGTCGCATACCCTGTGGTCGCATATATTGTGACCCCACCATCGACCACACGATGGAAAATATTGTATTTTGACTGAATGACTTGGATATTTGAAATTTTACAATGATTAATTAGATTTTGACATGGGAATGACGTATATTATGATTGCCTCACATGTTCTATGATTTTTCAGACACTCCCACTGTAAGCACCCCATTTTTGCCACCCTCGGCATAAGTGAACCATTATGGCAGGTTTCTGACCTTTAACCCAAAGATTTGTGATTTTTCACTGATCCCCACTGCAGGGTCATGGGCTATTATCTGCATAGAGGCATAGGTCATAGAATTATCTTCGAAACGAGACCAGAATTGCTCAATTCCGATATCAAATGACGAAGATATGACCATTTTAGTCGGATGATACATATAAGGGAGGTTTCTGAAATTATTATAAATAATCTCAGGGGCCTTCATGCAAATTATCCTAAGTCGGATCGTTTGAATTTCAAATCATCATATCTTGATCATCCGACATCGGATTCAGATGATTCCAAGACCATTATTCTTCATTAATGATGTTCTACAAAGTGGACGTAAAAAAATCCCGGGTAGAAGTCACCAGTGGGTCCCATGCAAACTTGCATGCAAAATGATCGTTAGAACTATATCTTTCCCGTTCTACATCGGATTCAGATGATTCCAAGACCATTATTCTTCATTCATGATGTTCTACAAAGTGGACATAAAAAATCCCGGGTAGAAGTCACCAGTGGGTCCCATGCAAGCTTGCATGCAAAATTATCGTCAGAACTTCAAAGCTGCATATCTTTTCCATTCTACATCGGATTCAGGTGATTCCAGTCTCATTATGTTCCATTTTTAGTGCTCTACAAAGTGGACGTAAAATATTTCCAGTAAAAGCCTCCGAAGGATCTCATGCAGAATGGTCAGCCAAATTATCGATAATTGATCCGCTTAAACTTCAAAAATTAATAAGGTGACCATTTTATTCCAAATGAGGTGTTTCAAGTTCCTATATTCCTCATTTTTAATGTTCTACAAAATGAACGCAAAAAATTTAGAATAAAGGCCATCGAAAAATTCCATGCGAGATGACAGCGGAAATGACAAGGAGAGAAAACCCAGTTAATTCCAATCAGTCTAGTCAACTCAGTTCAAACCAGTTTTGGTCTAACCAAGCTCAACCCATATCAGTTGTCAACCTAAGTCAGTCTCAACCCATTTCGAATCAGTTCATCTATGTGCATAATATTTATATATTATATATATTGTATAATATATATATATATATATATATATGTGTATGTTATTAAATAAATGTATATAATATATATTATTATATGTAAATGATAATCCAAAAGATTTTTGAGAAGAAAAAGGAAAGAGGGGAGAGGAAAAAACGTGAAAAAGAATGGGGATTTTGGTTTTGGAGATAATCCAAAAGATTTTGAGAAGAAAAGGAAAGAGGGGAGAGAGAAACGTGAAAGTGAAGGGGGATTTCAATTTTGGAGATAATCCAAAAGATTTTTGAGAAGAAAAAGGAAAGAGGGGAGAGAAAAAACGTGGAAAAGAATGGGGATTTCGATTTTGGGGATAAATCCAAAAGATTTTGAGAAAAAAAAGGAAAGAGGGAGAGAGGAAAAACGTCACTTTTTCTAAGACAATCCAAAGGATTTTGTTGGAGAAAAAAAAGGAAAGAAGAAAGAGAAAACGTGGGGGTTTTTAGGAGGGACGGTTTTAGGGAAGAAAAGAAAGAAAAAAGGAAAAAAAAAAGAGAGGATTTAGGCTTTCTAAATTGTTTTTTTTTAAGGGAAAGAGGGAGAAGATAAAAGGGACGTGAGAGAGAGAAGAAGGGGACTTTTTCCAAAGAGAAAAAAAAACGTGGAAAGGCTTTTGAGCTAAGTTTGGGGAGAAAAGTAAGGGAAGAAGAGAGAAAAAAAAAGGGGGAAAGAAAAAAAACGTGAAAGGGCTTTGTGGCTCACGTTTTTGGGAGAAAAGTAAGGGAAAAAGAGAGAAAAAAAAGGGGGAAAGAAAAAAAAACGTGAAAGGCCTTTTGGCTCACGTTTTTGGGAGAAAAAGAAGGGAAGAAGAGAGAAAAAAGAGGGGAAAAAAAAACCAGAAAAAAGAGAAGGGAAAAACGTGAAGAGGGAGTTTGATAGAGTTTGGGCTCTCGGTTTGAAAAAAAAAAAGGAGAAAGAAGAAGAAGAAGGGAGGAGCAAGCAGAACCTACGAGCATCTAGGTAAGCTGCTTTTACTTTATTTTTCTTCTATTGTTTTGCTTAACTACAAATCTCCATCTCATGAACCACTCTACCTCACCATTAACCAATTTCCTTCATCAATCTAGCCTACACTTGATTTCAACCCTATACAATCAGCACTCTAACCGATTTCATCTCATACTCCAATCATCAGCCTTGTGCTACCACCTACCCGTAACCCCACTCACTTCCATCTCCTACTGAACCAACCAACACCCCACACCACTTACCTGGACCTAGCTATGTTACCTTCCTCATCTTACCCTTGATATTTTCATTAAATATGGGCCATTGATTGAATCTATGATCATGATATGCTTGAATAGAAAAAAAAATCTGAATTTTGATTCTTTATCGTGTTAATATGATGTCCGTTTAAATTTTGATCCATTGAATATGAAATTTGTTTTGATCAAGTGATAAAAATTTGTCCATTGATATTTGAATGAAGGAACTTGATTAATTGATGTGAATTTAATCTGAATCGTTGATCTTTTAAGATCCAATCATGTGAATGGATGGTTAATTAATCTGAACCATTGATTTTAATCTGATGATGATTTAATGATGAATTAATTTGAGCCATTAAAGTCTTATTAATTGAGGCTATATGATTTGAACTGTTTTAAGATCTTGTATTACTTTCAATCATCAATCAAATGTGATTTCGGTCACATTGTTGATAATCGATGCATTGAATCTAGACCGTAGATCTGAAAATACGTTTTGATTGATTGACTCACATGCCTTGGTTGTTTATCACATGCCATATTTTGATGCTATATTGTTCACATGCTATATTTGGATGTATATGCACACACTGCCATAATTGGAATAATCAAACTGCCATGATTGGAATGATCATACTCACATGCTATAAGCAATAATTAGGTAGAAAAACCCTAAAATGGAAAGAATGTAACAATTAGGGTAGAAAAATCCTAAAATGGAAAGAATGTAACAATTAGGGTAGAAAACCTTGAAAAAATAAAAATAAAATAACAATTAGGGTAGAAAACCCTAAAATAGAAAAAAAAAATTAGGGTAGAAAACCCTAAAATGGAAAGAAAGTAACAGTTAGGGTAGAAAATCCTAAAAAATGGAAATAAAATAATAATTAGGGTAGAAAACCCTAAAATGGAAAGAAGGTAACATTTAGGGTAGAAAACCCTAAGATGGAAAGAAAATAATAATTAGGGTAGAAAACCCTAAAATGGAAAGAATGTAACAATTAGGGTAGAAAACCCTAAAAAATGGAAATAAAATAATAATTAGGGTAGAAAATCCTAAAATGGAAAGAAAGTAACATTTAGGGTAGAAAACCCTAAGATGGAAAGAAAATAATAATTAGGGTAGAAAACCCAAAAATGGAAAGAATGTAACAATTAGGGTAGAAAACCCTAAAAATGGAAATAAAATAATAATTAGGGTAGAAAATCCTAAAATGGAAAGAAAGTAACAGTTAGGGTAGAAAACCCTAAAAATGGAAATAAAATAATAATTAGGGTAGAAAACCCTAAAATGGAAAGAAAGTAACATTTAGGGTAGAAAAACCCTAAAATGGAAAGAATGTAATAATTAGGGTAGAAAAACCCTAAAATGGAAAGAATGTAACAATTAGGGTAGAAAACACTAAAAATAAATAAAATAACAATTAGGGTAGAAAACCCTAAAATGGAAAGAAAATAATAATTACGGCAGAAAACCCTAAAATGGAAAGAAAGTAACAGTTAGGGTAGAAAACCCTAAAAAATAGAAATAAAATAATAATTAGGGTAGAAAACCCTAAAATGGAAAGAAAGTAACATTTAGGGTAGAAAACCCTAAGATGGAAAGAAAATAATAATTAGGGTAGAAAACCCTAAAATGGAAAGAATGTAACAATTAGGGTAGAAAATCCTAAAAAACAGAAATAAAATAATAATTAGGGTAGAAAATCCTAAAAAATGGAAATAAAATAACAATTAGGATAGAAAACCCTAAAACGGAAATAAAATAACATTTAGGGTAGAAAACCCTAAAATGGAAAGAAAATAACAATTAGGGTAGAAAATAGCATACTAGATCATGCTATGTAGGCTCTTGTCTTATTTGCAATACATGCCATATTTGAAAGATTTTAAACAATCTTACTGTATGTGAATTTCTTGTCATAAATATTTTATGTGTCATATTTAGATAGAATATTCTATTTTTTGGCAATAACTTATTTTAAGCAACACCCTAGTTGAACTGCCATATATGCACACTTCTAGAAGACAATGTAGGTGTGGGGACGTACATTTAGGCACCCACATTCTTGGGAAGGGCATAATGGGGATAATAAAAACCTTAATAAAGAAAGAAAAATGCTTTGCCAAACCTTCCAAAATTAGAATCCAGGATGAAAAGGGTAATTTAGGATGATTTTGCCCATTGGCAAACCCTAAACCTAGAATAGGTTCTAAACCCTAAACCTAGAACAGGTTCTCACTTTCTAACCTAGAACTGGTTATAGCCCGAACTACGCGGATTCTGATTCCTAGGTCAAACCCTAGGATACGTAGACCATTTGGGAGAAACCCAAATTCGGATCCATATTTTAGTCCACTCGGACTATCCGTAGATCCACTAGGATATTCAACCATTTCAATCCAAGCCCCATTTTGACCCAAATATGGTTTTCTATCCTGAACTATGCGGATTCTGATTCCTAGGTCAAACCCTAGGATACGTAGGCCATTTGGGAGAAACCCAAATTCGGATCCACAATTTAGTCCACTCGGACTATCCATAGATCCACAAGGATATCCCCCATATTTGAAACCAAATAGGGTTATCCAACCTCAGTCCACTCGGACTATCCATAGATCCACTAGGATATCCATTCCCATTTCAACCCAGAGTCCCGAACTACGCGTATTCTGATTCCTAGGGCAAACCCTAGGATACGTAGGCCATTTGCGAGAATCCCAAATTCGAATCCAAACCTTAGTCCACTTGGACTATCCATAGATCCACTAGGATATTTACCCACATTTGACCCACATAGGGTTATCCACATTCCAAGCCAGATAAGGTTATCCATATTTCAACCCAAATAGGGTTATTCTTAGATCCACTAGGATTATTTATCAGTCCACATGGACTATCCAGATCCTAACCCATAGGATTTCTCAACCATTCAAGCATAAATTTCAACTTGAACAAATAAACTTAATCATGCACAAGCATAAATCACAGCCATAAACTTTAATCACACCTGAACTACGATGGTGAACCTGATTTTCGAAATAAATCCATAATACGTAGGAAATCTGATGGATACAGATTCGGTTCAATGATATCAAACCACTTGGTTTGGTTTAATTTAATAAATAGAGTCTAGTATAGGAAAGGTATAGGAGACCGATTTCGATCGGGCGGTTTGGGTGCCTAAGCCCTTCCCATAACCGTAACCTGACACTTACCCAATCTCTGATGGACAGAAATCCAATCTAAGGGTCATGAGTCAATCGAAGTCTTACCTTGGGGTGAGATTTCACATTTCTAAGGTCCTAGACCTAAATCTAGGTGGCGACTTCTAAAGATTTCCATCTTTGTCCTCACAGTGGCGACTCCACTGGGGATATAAATGTCAAACTCCTAAATGAAAACTTTCCTTGAGTGAATTGGATGCTAGATTTTAGTATACTATATTTATGCTTGTATATTATTGCTTTGGGGGGAATGGGTTCAGTCACACATTCGTGCGAGTAGCCAAACTGTGTCCCATGCATATGGGGCAGCCCGCTAGGCGAAACACACAGCCTTGGCCTGTACTTTGTGAGACCACGACCGGTGAGCAGCCTCTAACGAGCGTTTTTTGGGTCGGCCTGAGAATGCGTTATGCTACTCCACGTCGCTTGGATCCTTGCAACATAGTATATAAAGGGATTGGGGGCCCATTATTCATCGAGCATTCGGTGATAGGTTACCCCATCCTCGTCAAGGTGGCCTTTACTGTCCTAATCCAGATTGTAGCCCAATGTCTGTTATTTTTTTGGTCATCCCTGAACCGACCCGGTAAAATCGGCTTAACCATGACATCCATGTTTGAGACGTCGAAGTTCTGCCCGTTTTTGTCCTCGATTGGTCAACATGTTAGAATCTACACGATGAGCATCTTGAACTCTCACCCATTGGGAGTATGAGGTATGTATACACCTGTTCTACATCATAGTAGACGGTCACTATACACCCTCCATTAAGTAAGCTCGATGTGTAGAATCTCTCATTGTTAACACGTCGATTTCGAAAAACGAACAGAAAATTGTAAGCACCCCATTTTTGCCACCCTCGGCATAAGTGAACCAATATGGCAGATTTCTGACCTTTAACCCAAAGATTTGTAATTCTCCACTGATCCCCACAGTAGGGTCATGGGCTATTATCTGCATAGATGCATAGGTCATGGAATTATCTTCGAAACGAGACCAGAATTGCTCAATTCCGGTATCAAATGAGGAAGATGCGACCATTTTAGTCGGATGATACATATAAGGGAGGTTTCTGAAATTATCATAAATAATCCCAGGGGCTTTCATGCAAATTATCGTAAGTTAGATTGTTTGAATTTCAAATCATCATATCTTGATCATCCGACATCGGATTCAGATGGTTCCAAGACCATTATTCTTCATTCATGATGTTCTACAAAGTGGACGTAAAAAATCCCGGGTAGAAGTCACCAGTGGGTCCCATGCAAAATGATCGTCAAAACTTCAAAGCTTCATATCTTTCCCGTTCTACATCGGATTCAGGTGATTTCAGTCTCATTATGTTCCATTTTTAGTGCTCTACAAAGTGGACGTAAAATATTTTCGATAAAAGCCTCTGAAGGATCTCATGCAGAATGGTCAGCCAAATTATCGATAATTAGTCCGCTTAAACTTCAAAAATTCATAAGTTGACCATTTTACTTCCAAATGAGGTGATTCAAGTTCCTATATTCCTCATTTTTAATGTTCTACAAAATGAAGCGTAAAAAATTTGGAATAGAGGCCATCAAAAATTCCATGCGGGATAACGGCGGGAATGACCCGTGAAATGACAAGGAGAAGAAACCCGGTTAATTCCAATCGGTCCAAGTCAACTCGGTTCAAACCGGTTTTGGTCCAACCTAGCTCAACCCATATCGGTTGTCAACCTAAGTCGGTCTCAACCCATTTCGAATCGGTTCATCTATGTGCACGATATTTATATTTATATTATATATATATATATATATATATATATATATATATATATATATATATATATATATATATATATATATATATATATATATATATATATATATATATATATATATGTATGTATATGTATGTATATGTATGTATGTTATTAAATATATGTGTATATATGTATATAATATATATTATTGTATGTAAATGATAATCCAAAAGATTTTGAGAAGAAAAAGGAAAGAGGGGAGAGAGAAACGTGAAAGTGAAGGGGGATTTTGGTTTTGGAGATAATCCAAAAGATTTTTGAGAAAAAAAAGGAAAGAGGGGAGAGAAAAAAAACGTGGAAGAGAAAGGGATTTAGGATTTTGAGATAATCCAAAAGATTTTGAGAAGAAAAAGGAAAGAGGGGAGAGAAAAAACGTGGAAGAGAAGGGGATTTAGGGTTTTGAGATAATCCAAAAAGATTTTGAGAAGAAAAAGGAAAGAGGGGAGAGAGAAAACGTGAAAGAGAAGGGGATTTAGGGTTTTGAGATAATCCAAAAGATTTTTGAGGAAAAAAAGGAAAGAGGGGAGAGAAAAAACGTGGAAGAGAAGGGGATTTAAGGTTTTGAGATAATCCAAAAAGATTTTGAGAAGAAAAGGAAAGAGGGGAGAGAGAAAACGTAAAAGAGAAGGGGATTTAGGGTTTTGAGATAATCCAAAAGATCTTGAGAAGAAAAAAGGAAAGAGAGAGGAATAAAAGAAAAAAAAAAGAAAAAAGGGGGAAAAAGATTCCCCTTCACGTTTTCTAGAAAGAAAACGTGAAAGAGAGAGAGGAGAAAGAAAGAAAGAAAAAGGAAGGAACGAAAAAGGAAAAAAAATATTTTTTAGAAAAAAGGATCTTCTAGAAAATGAGTGAAAAATTATAAATAGGCAAGAGGAGGATCCTTTTTTTCAGACCAGAGAGAGAGGGAGAAACGTGAGTAGGAGAGAGAAAATGTGAGAGAGGAAGAAAGAAAGAGAGAGAAAAGAGAAAAGAAAGAAAAGAGAAGAAGAAAAGAGAGAAAGAGAAGAGAGAAAGAAGCAGAAGAGAGGAGAAGGAGGATTCACATTCAAAGGGGATTGATACAACCTCCAATCACCCTTCATCAACGGTTTCGCTCGATTTGAGCCCAAGGTTAGCACTCTAAACAAATTTAGAGGTCGTTATAATGCCCAAATGCCAATTTTGCTTGAAAAAGGCTAATTTTCATGAAATCTCAATCATGAATGCTCTATTACATGCTTGTTAATGTTAGGATGCCTATGGCTAACATTTTTCATGAATGATAATTTGTCTAATCTATTCAATGATGAATTTTTGATTGATATACAATGATGTTTGATGTTTTTTGTAAATTTCATAAAGTGATTTTCTGATCTGAAAATTCCAAATTTAGGGTTCAAACTTAGGACGTACATCATATGTATTTTTTCTAAGATTTTGAAGCCCAAAATTTTATGGGAGTCTCTCTGATATGATAGAAGACTACCCGAAAAATTTGGTTCCATTTGGAATTGGGGAAATATATCAAACAATTTGTCTATGACATTGCTATTTTTCTCGGATGTAATGCAATCCTCCATCGGAAAGTCTCTAGACAAAGGCCTTATGGCCATAATCAGAAAATCCACTTAACATGAACTTTTTAGACATAAAAGTCTTCTAAAAAATGGCACTGGTTTCATATTTTTTCCATTTTTCGTTGAATTGATATCAATTTTTAAGTGCATAGAGCTTTGATTTCAGATCTGTCATGATGTGCTGATTTGCATGATTGAAAAGAGTCATTTTTCACAAAGAAAATATACTGTTTTAACTTGTTTTTCTTAATGAAATTTTAGATTAGATAGTTATCTACATAGACATATGTCTGTATTTAATTTTCATTAAGAATACAATTTTATTTGGAATTTATGGTGCAACTGGTCAAAAATCTGGAACAGACCTGACCAGTGTATTTGCCTGTACTTGGGAAATGTTTTCGACCTGCCTATGATCTCTTTTAGGAACAGCTTCCTTGATACAAAATGTTGGCCTCTGAGTCTTCTTTCCAGGGATATCTTTTAAGAATTTTTTGAGTAAGTACAGTGCCCTATGTGCCCATTTTGGTCCAGCCTGACAAAGCTGTCATCTTGCTGCGTGTTCCATCATGTTTTGATTGATTCTCATATGCTTTGGTTGTTTCTCACATGCCATATTTGATGCTATGCTATGTTCGGATGCTCGTATGCATACACTGCCATAATTGAAATGATCACATTGCCATAATTGAAATAATCACATTGCCATGATTGGAATGATACACATGTTTATTGCCATATTTGTCTGCTACACTTGCTCATATGCTATATTAAATGCTTATTGTCACAATTAGGGTAGAAAACCCTAAAAAATGGAAAGAAAATAACATTTAGGGTAGAAAACCCTAAGATAGAAATAAAATAACAATTAGGATAGAATACCCTAAAATGGAAAGAAAGTAATAATTAGGGTAGAAAACCCTAAAAAATAGAAATAAAATAATAATTAGGGTAGAAAACCCTAAATATGGAAAGAAATAGCAATTAGGATCTTGCCATGCTGAGAAGATAGCATACTAGATCATGCCATATAGGCTCTTGCCTTATTTGCAATACATGCCATATTTGAAAGATTTTTAAACAATCTTACTGTATGTGAATTTCTTGTCATAAATGTTTTATGTGCCATATTTAGATAGAATATTCTATTTTTTGGCAATAACTTATTTTATGCAATACCCTAGTTAAACTGCCATATATGCACACTTCTAGAAGACAATGTAGGTGTGGGGACGTGCATTTAGGCACCTACATTCTTGGGAAGGGCATAATGGGAATAATAAAACCTTAATAAAGAAAGAGAATTCTTTTCCAAACCTTCCAAAATTAGAATTCAGAATGAAAAGGGTAATTTAGGACGATTTGCCCCTCGGCAAACCCTAAACCTAGAATAGGTTCTAAACCCTAAACCTAGAATAGGTTCTAAACCCTAAACCTAGAATAGGTTCTCAATCCCAAACCTAGAATAGGTTCTCAATCATTAACCTAGAACAGGTTATCCATCCCCGAACTACGCGGATTCTGATTCCTAGGACAAACCCTAGGATACGTAGGCCATTTGGGAGAAACCCAAATTCGGATCCACAATTTAGTCCACTTGGACTATCCTTAGATCCACTAGGATATATTTATTCACACTTTAGTCCACTCGAACTATCCATAGATCCACTAGGATATTTATCCAAACCTTAGTCCACTCGGACCATCCATAGATCCACTAGGATATCTATCCATATTCCAACCCAAAAGGGGTTATCCAAATCTTAGTCCACTTGGACTATCCATAGATCTACTAGGATATTTACCTTAGTCCACTCGGACTATCCATAGATCCACTAGGATATCCATTCCCATTTCTACCCATCATTCCCGAACTACGCGGATTCTGATTCCTAGGGCAAACCCTAGGATACATAGGCCATTTGGGAGAAACTCAAATTCGGATCCACACCTTAGTCCACTTGGACTATCCATAGATCCACTAGGATATTATCCACATTCCAACCCAAATAGGGTTATTCTTAGATCCACTAGGACTATCTATCAGTCCACATGGACTATCCAGATCCTAACCCATAGGGTTTTCTCAACCTTTCAAGCATAAATTTTAACTTGAACAAAGAACTTAATCATGCACAAGCATAAATCACATCCATAAACTTTAATCACACCTGAACTACGATGGTGAACCTGATTTTCGGAATAATTCCGTGATACGTAGGCAATCTGATGGATACAGATTCGGTTCAATGATATCAAACCACTTGGTTTGGTTTAATTTAATAAATAGAGTCTAGCATAGGAAAGGTATAGGAGACCGATTTCGATCGGACGGTTTGGGTGCCTAACCCCTTCCCATAACCGTAACCTGACGCTTACCCAATCTCTGATGGACCAGAATTTCAATCTAAGGGTCATGAGTCAATCGAAGTCTTACCTTGGGGTGAGATTTCACATTTCTAAGGTCCTAGACCTAAATCTAGGTGGCGACTTCAAAATATTTCCATCTTTGTCCTCACAAAAATCCTTGTCAAGACATAAATACCATGGTCAAGAAGAAATTTACTAGTTTGTTCATCTATGAACCGCTTTTGCTAATCATCCCTACTAAGGTCGACGGATTAATATATCCATTTCAATTTCATCGAATTTGGTAATCCAATTGGCCAGACATTGGTACCACTGATTATCCAATTTGGAATCATGAGGTCCCAAGACTGAACACATGGCTTAATCAAATTCAATTAAATTGACTTGGATAATGTTTACCCAATCGCCCTTATGAGGGAGCTAACTCTTGTTTGGTTGAGTCATCCTTGATTGTGCATGTGACTTCTTCTACTCCTTTAGATGTTTAGAATCTTGATATTTTCCCATTGGATTTCAATGCCTTTGGAAAAGAAAATCAAACTGCAACCATATCCACCCTTTTAGGGTGAGAGGCCCCTACAATTAGGGAATTGTCTTAATCTCCCACCTTGAGATCCATCCATGTCATCTTTCTAAATGAATCAATGGAAGTCATGAATCTAGATCTTGATTGAACATCAAATTTTGTAAGAAAGAAGGAAAGATTCTGCCCCTAGGCAAATCCATTCATAATTCTCAATGTACCTTTGAATTAAGGAAAGATTCAGCCCCTAGGCAAATCCAATCATAGTTCCCAATGTACCTTAGAATTAAGGAAAGATTCAGCCCCTAGGCAAATCCAATCATAGTTCCCGATTCATCTCTGAATTAAGGAATGATTCAGCCCCTAGGCAAATCCAATCACTGTTCTCAATTCATCTCATAATCAAGGAAAGATTCAGCCCCTAGGTAAATCCAATCATAATTCTCGATTCATCTCTGAATTAAGGAAAGATTCAGCCCCTAGGCAAATCCAATCAATGTTCCCTATTCACCTTTGAATTAAGGAAAGATTCAACCCCTAGGCAAATCCAATCATTGTTCCCTATTCACCTTTAAATTAAGGAAAGATTCAGCCCCTAGGCAGGTCCAATCATCATTTCGGTTCATCCAGAATTAAGGAAAGATTCAGCCCCTAGGCAGATTCAATCACATTCAGTTCATCTCAGTATCAAAGAAATATTCAGCCCCAGATTCAACCACCATTTCTGGTTCATCTCAGAACTGAAGGAAAGATTCAGCCCCTAGGCAGGTCCAATCATCATTTCGGTTCATCCAGAATTAAGGAAAGATTCAGCCTCTAGGCAGATTCAATCACATCCAATTCATCTCAGAATCAAAGAAATAATCAGCCCTAGATTCAACCATCATTTCTGGTTCATCTCAGAATTAAAGAAGGGTTTAACTTTTAGGCAGGTTCAATCATCACTCCTAGATCATGCTAAAATGAAGAAGGCATTCGGCCCCTAGGCTTTTTCACCCTTCACCTCCTGTTTAGGTTCTGATTCATGTCGGAACTAGGAAAAATTCCATTCATCTGAATTCAATTAGCCACTAGGCTTATCCAACCATCAACTTTGGTTAGGGTTCCAGTTCATGTCGGAACTAGGAAAAGTTTCATTCATCTGAATTCAATTAGCCACTAGGCTTATCCAACCATCAATTTTGGTTAGGGTTCCAGTTCATGTCGAAACTAGGAAAAGTTCCATTCATCTGAATTTATTTAGCCCCTAAGCTTGTCCAACCATCAACTTTGGTTCAGGTTCAGATTCATGTTGGAATTAAGAAGAGTCTCATTCATCTGAATTCATTTAGCCACTAGGCCGGTCCAACCATAAACTTTGGTTCAGGATCTGATTCATGTTGGAACTAAAAAGAGTTCCACTCATTTGAATTTAATTAGCCCCTAGGCTTATCCAATCGTCAACTCCAGTTCAGGTTCCGATTCATGTTGGAACTAAGAAAGGTTCCATTCATATGAACTTAATGTGAGCTTGAGTTAGCCTTTAGGCCTGTTCAACCATTACCTTTGGTCCAGGTTCCACTTCATAAAGGAATCAAAGAGAATTTCAGTCATTTCAACTCAATCAATCCATCATCTCTAGCAATTAGAGTCCAATCCATGATTTTCATCCTTGGCCTCTATCAATCGGAGCCCAACTAAAGCAATCTTTGCCTCTAGCAATTAGAGCCCAGTCCATGACTGTCAATCTTGATCTCTATCAATTAGAGATCAATTCAAAGTCAATCTTGATCTCTATCAATCAGAGACCAATTCAAAGTCAATCTTGATCTCTATCAATCAGAGACCAAATCAAAATCAATCTTGATCTCTATCAATCAGAGACCAATTCAAATTCAATCTTGATCTCTATCAATCAGAGACAAATTCATAGTCAATCTTGATCTCTATCAATCAGAGACCAATTCAAAATCAATCTTGATCTCTATCAATCAGAGACCAATTTAAAATCAATCTTGATCTCTATCAATCAGAGGCCAATTCAAAATCAATCCTGATCTCTATCAATCAGAGACCAATTCAAAATCAATCTTGATCTCTATAAATCAGAGATCAATTCAAAGTCAATCTTGATATCTCAAAGTCAACTCTGTCTCTATCAATCAGAGACCAATTCAAAGTCAACTCTGTCTCTATCAATCAGAGACCAATTCAAAGTCAATCTTGTCTTTATCAATCGGAGGCCGATTCAAAATCATTCTTTGGCTCTATCAATTAGAGCCCGATCCATGTCTATCATAGCCCAGTGCTACAAATTAGGATAGCTCGTCAGGAATGGTGAATGAGGAGCATTCCGCATTGCTTGTCAATAAAGATCAATTCCAGATTCTAGAGTCATCAGGAGACCATGAAACTTCAACTATGATAGTGTTATCCCATCTTGGGCATTTCTGCCCCATTGGCCAAGGAAATACTAGAATCCAAAGAGTTGCCCTCATATTTCTCATTGTTCAAAGAGAGGGAATGGAATTTTTCCGAGCAGTAGGTTTGACCAAAGATGAGATCCGATATGCCCCAGGCTAGGATAAGAACCAGAATCACAGCTAGGGAGTGATCCAATGATGAAACCCTTAACCCACAAGGGGGGGCATGAGCCAAATTGACCTTGGACCCAAATTGAGTGTGGTTCAATGATGGAACCCTTAACCCCTGAACTGGGGCATGAACCAAATTGACCTTGGACTCGAATTGAGTACGGTCCAATGAGGAAAGCCATTAAGCCTTAAGTTGGGCATAAACCAATTGACCTTGGACCCAAATTGAGTACGGTCCAATGAAGAAAGCCCTTGAGCCCTAAGTTGGGCATGAACCAAATTGAACTTGGACCCGAATTGAGTGCGGTCCAATGAGGAAAGCCATTAAGCTTTAAGCTGGTCATTAACCAAATTGACCTTAGACCCAAATTGAGAGTGGTCTAATGAAGAAATCCATTAAACCCCCAAGCCGAGGCATAAACTAGTCTAATCTTGGACTCAAAATGGTGTAGTGCAATGGCGATACCCCTTGCTCCCCAAGCTAGGGCATAAGCCAAAATGATTTTGAATTCAGTTAGAAGTGGTCCATTGATGAATCCACTGAACCCCAAACTAGGGCATGAACCAGAGTAACCTTGTGCTTAAAAAGCAATAGTCCGGTTATGAATGGATCCTAAACTGAAAAAAGAGAGGCAAGAATTGTATGGAACCTTAAAAGGTAGGTATCTTGCACCTATTGATAGAGGGGCATGATGAGTCCTGCAATTAGAGATCTAAAGGAATACTTATTCCCGCAACGACTGAAGGTGGTCGTCGAAGGCGTTATGCCCAACTGGAGCCGCTTGGACGAACTAGTTGTTTCAATTTTCTATTATCGGTATTCGATAGGTCATCCATGTCTGGGTCCAAGATTGATATGCTCGTTGACAAGTCCAGCCCAATTTGCCCTGTAAGTAAAAGAAAACCACCCCGCTTGGGATTTCAAACTCTGTGCTTTGTCTCTTCCATACATTTCCTCCCAGTTTCATACATCTTCCTATTCTACGTGCGCAGTCAATTCTGACTCTGAAGATGATTGAAACGATGAGCCATCTCCTGAACTTCTACGCCACCTGGCCTCTTGAGAAAGAAAGGTCCAACCCGTCTGGGAAAGGTTTAAATGATCAATCGGGAGACACAAGAGTAGTCTCAAGAAACATGTATTAGAGAAGCTGCCATTTGTTCTACCTGTGAAAAGATTCCAAGGAAAGCATTAGATCAACAGGTCAGCCAATCAGTACAAATGAGTGGAGGACAGATGTGCCACCAAAAGGATAGAAATTTCAAAGTTCTTACAAAGTACATCATCTGCAAGCAAGAGATACATGATGAATGATCAATCTCAAAATCAAAGAATGAGGTCATTGGGATACCAAAAAAAAAAAAAATTCAAGCCTATGTTTTATCTACATCAATAATGGGAGGCAGTCACATCAGATAGAAGGTGATGATTAACTTCCAGAGGACAACATTCAGATTCACCATTCAGATAAAATCAGATCTAGATGAGCAGTCACAAATGCTCATAAAGTTTACAGAAGATCAGAGTACTAACTGGGGCAAATAGGTCCTATCTGATTGGAAATGTTTGGAAGAAGAAGATTCAAATCCAATATTGAAAGTAATGCTTCAACTTTGCGATCAAGTGAAGCATTGCATTATGTGACCTCCACATCCAAAAAAATAAAAAAAATTAAAAAAAAAAAAAGAAAAAGAGAAGAAACGAAAATAGCAAGATGTTGAATCGCATTAGAGCTCGATAGTAGGCCAATTGTCCCTCTCACTTCAAGAAGATTGGTAGTTCCAATCAAAGCCTGATAGCAAGTTCAATCGTTCTTCAAGATTCACAGCATGTTGGACCGGACTTTTGATTTTGGCCAATTACATCCCGCCTTTGCAAGAGACGATCTCATCACTTCTTCATCATCAGAGAAAGATTTCTCATCGGCATTAGACTCTCTCTCCCGCCCATCAATTCGACGGCCTTCCAAGGAGTCTCTATCACAAGCCCTTCTTTTGATTATCATTTTTTTATGGCATTGTATCTCGTGATCATGTCATTATTTTATGTACAAATTCATGAATCTGGCTGGAACTCTCATCTGTCGTTCATTACATCCAACGGCTTCCCAAAGGTTCCCATAAGCCCTTCATTTCTCAAGCCAATAAAATGGGATCTTCTCGGTAAGATAAACCCATTCTACATAAATAACCAAACACTCTCCCAATCGTAGACCCATGTGGACAGTTTCACATCAGTCCTCTTGGACCTTCAACATCAATACTTGTCAACAAACCTAAAGGTTTCAGGCCCAGATATGATCGTGACTGATTCGGAATCCCGATATAGCTTGTTGGGACACGTGTTCCATCTGAACATCTCCAAGAAAGGAAAACATAATTCGGTACCATTTTTAATTTTGGTTTGGGACTGCATTTCCCTAAGATCGCTTTTAGTGATGATTCAAATAGCTGTCTGCCTATCAATGTGTGTAGGTATCAACTTAAACAGTGGGGCAAGGCTACCCATTTGTCATGAAAGTCATGTCGTTCGGATTTCCCCTAAGGGTTTCAGACCATTGGATAGGACCATAGTTTTGGCAATATCCTCACTATATCAGGACTCTTTATTCAACCCAAGATGGGGTTTGCAAAAAGAAAAAATGAAAAAATAAAGGGAATAAAAGAAACTCAGGGAAAGGTAACCCGAGAAACCTCAATGGGCAACCCATAATACCTCAGTGGTGATAGGCGACCTGATGCAACCCTAAAGCATTGCCCTCATTGGTCCTTCATAGAAAAATCCAGTGGTTCATGTAGACAAGTGTCATACCAGTCTACCCTCCATAAGGAAAGGAAGCCCTCTTGCTCTCCAGTGAATCATACTCGGAGGAGTTGAACAAACCATCATCTGTTGGGCTCCATAGCATTGCCTTTCAACAGAATTCTATCTTCAAATCCTTTGGTCATGTTAGGGAGAGAGAAAACTCTCATGGCCTGGTTACAGATGTAGCCAAATTCATCAAATCATCAGCTCCCTCATTTTTCAAGATTCAGGAAGGGTTTATCAAAGAAGTCACTTTCTACAATCAATCTGTCAATCTTCCCCTGACCTTGGAAGCATGGTCAAATTCTAAATGCAATCCAGGTTCAACCTAGTTCTAACTCTGTTAGATTGCCTATTTCCTTCTATCTTGCCCTAGCATACTACAGTAGTGGTCTGTCACAACATGCAGACACTGGGGCATAGATATACCCTATGTAGAGGAATTGAACTTGATCAGGAGCATTACATCTAGGATCCATTGTCTAGTCTGAAGTCACTGACTTTCCTAGTCAGTAGAAGTAGGTCCATCCAAGTTTGTTTTTTCCAATTTCAGTTCTCCCAATCATGTTGATGAAGAAAATCCAATGTGGTCGCTCACCTGTTAGGATTTGGTCACCAAATTCTCTGAAGGAACACTTCGAATCCTTTGCTCCTCGTGCCTACTTTGGGGCCATGGTTCATTCATCTTTCAAAATTGGCACAACAATTTTGCAAAGCCCTGAGCTTTTCATGAGCCTAGATCAAGGGCCAAACCCATGTCACATTTCATCGCCACTTAGCTGTTCTACCGATTTGGTCTACCATAGTGCACAATCAAAGAACTTAGTTGATCAGATGTCCCTTGACAGTTTTACACCATGGTCAATCAATAAAGTCACTTTGGTTAAAGACTGTCAAGATCCCCTCATTCTTGCCCAAAATCCTCACTAGAGTTTCTTTCAATCCAAAATCCAACAACACCAATGTTGGCTGAAGAAAATCATCACTTTCAAATTACATGGAACCCTTCCAAGGGAGCAATCAAGACATCACTACCATGCTGAAATTGTGTCAAACTTTTAGTATCAGGTCATAAATGATAAATTTCAAATCTAGGTATCATGCCAGCAAGTTCATGACACCATTTTCATTGATGTCATGTTTTATGCCTTCACCAATAAAGCAGGGGCAAAAACCTTGGAATAATACCAAGGAATTCACCATCATTTCAAATATGTCTAGCACTCTATAGGTTCAAAGTCAAGAGACTTCCAAGATGGGTCAGATTTCAACCCTAAAGGTTCAAAGTCAACAAGACTTCCTGTATGGGTCACTTTTGAGCATCCTAAAGGTTCATAGCCATAGAACTTCCAAGAAGGATATTCCAATTTTCAATCCCGAAGGTCCAAAGCTGGTAGGAACTTCAAAGATGAGTCATTTAGTATCACCCTATAAGTGACCTTCTGAAATCTTGCTCATTTCAAAATCAATAGCAAATTCCTCACCCTAAAAGTGACCTTCTGAGTTCTTGCTCATTTCAGAATCAAATGAAGAGCCCTAGCTCATCCAAAGTTCAAATTAATCTCAGCCTATTAGTGAAAATGTAGAGCCCTAGCTCATCCAAAGTTCAAATCAATCTCAATCTATAAGTGAATTAAATGCAGAGCCCAAGCTTATCCAAAGTTCAAATCAATCTCAGCCTATTAGTGAATCAAACGTAGAGCCCTAGCTCATTCAAAGATCAAGTCAATCTCAGCCCACAAGGGAATCAAATGCAGATCCCTAGCTCATCCAAAGTTCAAATCAATATCAGATTATTAGTGAATCAAATGTAGAGCCCTAGCTCATTCAAAGATCAAGTCAATCCCAGCCTATAAATGAATCCAGAGCCCTAGCTCATTCAAAGATCAAATCAATCTCAGCCTATTAGTAAAGCAAATGTAGAGCCCTAGCTCGTTCAAAGATCAAGTCAATCTCAGCCTATAAGTGAATCAAATGCAGAGCCCTAGCTTATTCAGAAAATCAATCTCAAAATCTCAATCAAAAGAGCCTCATCTCAATCAAAGGAAAGACATTAAAGCCGAGCCCAAGCTCATACAATCAGCCTTGTATTCACAGCCTAGCTTCATACAAGAAGAGGTTTATCAACCTACAAATGGATCAAGCCGGGTCCATGCCCGCATATACCTTGCATTGAGTTCCACCTCAGCAAGAAGAGGTTCCCAGCCCACAAATGAGCTTTGTATTCATAGCCTAGCTTCATACAAGAAGAGGTTTATCAGCCTACAAATGGATCAAGCCGGGTTTAAGCCCGCACGTACCTTGCATCATGAGTTCCATCTCAGCAAGAAGAGGTTCCCAGCCTACAAATGAGCCTTGTATTCACAGCCTAGCTTCATACAAGAAGAGCCCTCACCAATCTTCCAAGAAGAGAAAACCTTCTGGCCAGTCGAACTACGTTCTGGGCTTGATTTCTAGGACACCCTTAGAATACGTAGGCAGTTTAGGAAGAATTACCCTAAGTGCAGCCCAATAAACAATATCACTCATACCCCAAAAATGTGGTTCTTTTATCTTTAGCCTTCAACTTATAACAATCTCGGCTAAAGAGGGGCATTTGTAAGCACCCCATTTTTTCCACCCTCGGGATAAGTGAACCAATATGGCAGGTTTATAACCTTTAACCCAAAGATTTGTGATTTTTCACTGATCCCCATAGCAGGGTCAAGGGCTATTATCTGCATAGATGCATAGGTCATAGAATTATCTTCGAAACGAGACCAGAATTGCTCAATTCCGATATCAAATGACGAAGATATAACCATTTTAGTCGGATGATACATATAAGGGAGGTTTCTAAAATTATTATAAATAATCACAGGGGCCTTCATGCAAATTATCATAAGTCGGATCGTTTGAATTTCAAATCATCATTTCTTGATCATCCGACATCGGATTCAGATGATTCCAAGACCATTATTTTTCATTCATGATGTTCTACAAAGTGGACGTAAAAAATCCCGGGTAGAAGTCACCAGTGGGTCCCATGCAAACTTGCATGCAAAATGATCGTTAGAACTTCAAAGCTTCATATCTTTCCCGTTCTACATCGGATTCAAATGATTCCAAGACCATTATTCTTCATTCATGATGTTCTACAAAGTGGACGTAAAAAATCCCGGGTAGAAGTCACCAGTGGGTCCCATGCAAACTTGCATGCAAAATGATCGTTAGAACTATATCTTTCCCGTTCTACATCGGATTCAGATGATTCCAAGACCATTATTCTTCATTCATGATGTTCTACAAAGTGGACGTAAAAAATCCCGGGTAAAAGTCACCAGTGGATCCCATGCAAACTTGCATGCAAAATGATCGTTAGAACTTCAAAGCTTCATATCTTTCCCGTTCTACATCGGATTCAGATGATTCCAAGACCATTATTCTTCATTCATGATGTTCTACAAAGTGGACATAAAAAATCCCGGGTAAAAGTCACCAGTGGATCCCATGCAAACTTGCATGCAAAATGATCGTTAGAACTTCAAAGCTTCATATCTTTCCCGTTCTACATCGGATTCGGGATGATTCCAAGACCATTATTCTTCATTCATGATGTTCTACAAAGTGGACGTAAAAAATCCCGGGTAGAAGTCACCAGTGGGTCCCATGCAAACTTGCATGCAAAATGATCGTTAGAACTTCAAAGCTTCATATCTTTCCCGTTCTACATCGGATTCAGATGATTCCAAGACCATTGTTCTTCATTCATGATGTTCTACAAAGTGGACGTAAAAAAAATCTCGGGTAGAAGTCATCAGTGGGTCCCATGCAAACTTGCATGCAAAATGATCATTAGAACTTCAAAGCTTCATATCTTTCCCGTTCTACATCGGATTCAGATGATTCCAAGACCATTATTCTTCATTCATGATGTTCTACAAAGTGGACGTAAAAAATCCCGGGTAGAAGTCACCAGTCGGTCCCATGCAAGCTTGCATGCAAAATTATCGTCAGAACTTCAAAGTCGCATATCTTTTCCATTCTACATCGGATTCAGGTGATTCCAGTCTCATTATGTTCCATTTTTAGTGCTCTACAAAGTGGACGTAAAATATTTCCGGTAAAAGCCTCCGAAGGATCTCATGCAGAATGGTCAGCCAAATTATCGATAATTGATCCGCTTAAACTTTAAAAATTCATAAGGTGACCATTTTATTCCAAATGAGGTGATTCAAGTTCTTATATTCCTCATTTTTAATGTTCTACAAAATGAACGTAAAAAATTTGGAATAGAGGCCATCGAAAAATTCCATGCGGGATGACAGCGAAAATGACCCGTGAAATGACGAGGAGAGAAAACCCGAGTTAATTCCAATCGGTCCCAGTCAACTCGGTTCAAACCGGTTTTGGTCTAACCTAGCTCAATCCATATCGGTTGTCAACCTAAGTCGGTCTTAACCCATTTCGAATCGGCTCATCTATGTGCATAATATTTATATATTAAATATATTGTATAATATATATATATATATATATATATATATATATATATATATATATATATATATATATATATATATATATATATATATATATATATAAAGAAAAGAGGGGAGAGGAAAAAACGTGAAAGAGAATGGGGATTTTGGTTTTGGAGATAATCCAAAAGATTTTGAGAAGAAAAGGGAAGAGGGGAGAGAGAAACGTGAAAGTGAAGGGGATTTCAATTTTGGAGATAATCCAAAAGATTTTTGAGAAGAAAGAGGAAAGAGGGGAGAGAAAAAACGTGAAAGAGAATGGGGATTTCGATTTTGGGGATAAATCCAAAAGATTTTGAGAAAAAAAAAAAGGAAAGAGGGAGGGAGGAAAAACGTCACTTTTTCTAAGACAATCCAAAGGATTTTGTTGGAGAAAAAAAAGGATAGAAGAAAGAGAAAACGTGGGGGTTTTTAGGAGGGACGGTTTTAGGGAAGAAAAAAAAAGAGAGGATTTAGGGTTTCTAGATTGTTTTTTTTAAGGGAAAGAGGGAGAAGATAAAAGGGACGTGAGAGAGAGAAGAAGGGGACTTTTTCCAAAGAGAAAAAAGAAGGGAAAAAGAAAAAAACGTGGAAAGGCTTTTGATCTAAGTTTTGGGAGAAAAGTAAGGGAAGAAGAGGAAAAAAAGGGGGGAAAAAAAAAACGTGAAAGGGCTTTGTGGCTCACGTTTTTGGGAGAAAAGTAAGGGAAAAAGAGAAAAAAAAAAAGGGGGAAAGAAAAAAAAACGTGAAAGGCCTTTGTGGCTCACGTTTTTGGGAGAAAAAGAAGGGAAAAAGAGAGAAAAAAGAGGGAAAAAAAAACCAGAAAAAAGAGAAGGGAAAAACGTGAAGAGGGAATTTGATAGAGTTTGGGCTCTCGGTTTGAAAAAAAAAAGGAGAAAGAAGAAGAAAAAGGGAGGAGCAAGCAGAACCTACGAGCATCTAGGTAAGCTGCTTTTACTTTTATTTTTCTTCTATTGTTTTGCTTAACTACAAATCTCCATCTCATGAACCACTCTACCTCACCATTAACCAATTTCCATCATCAATCTAGCCTACACTTGATTTCAATCCCTATACAATCAGCACTCTAACCGATTTTATCTCATACTCCAATCATCAGCCTTGTGCTACCACCTACCCGTAACCCCACTCACTTCGATCTCTTACTGAACCAACCAACACCCCACACCACTTACCTGGACCTAGCTATGTTACCTTCCTCATCTTACCCTTGATCTTTCCATTAAATATGGGCCATTGATTGAGTTTATGATCATGATATGCTTGAATAAAAAAAAATCTGAATTTTGATTCTTTATCGTGTTAATATGATGTCCATTCAAAATCTGATCCATTGAATGTGAAATTTGTTTTGATCATGTGATAAAAATTTGTCCATTGATATTTGAATGAATGAACTTGATTAATTGATGTGAATTTAATCTGAATCGTTGATCTTTTAAGATCCAATCATGTGAATGGATGTTTAATTAATCTGAATCATTGATTTTAATCTGATGATGATTTAATGATGAATTAATTTGAGCCATTAAAGTCTTATTAATTGAGGGTATATGATCTGAACTGTTTTAAGATCTTGTATTACTTTCAAGGGTAAATTACACAGACACCCCCTTTACAGTAGTGAAATTACACAACACTACCCTACTTTTTCAAAAGTTACACAGAATACCCCTATAATGATGGTATCATACAATCTCATCCCTACCGTTAGTTTTAACTTAACGGCAGAGGCTCATTTTTTTTAAGACGAAAATACCCTTACTAAGGGTAAAATGACTAATTTCAGTTCACCTTGTCCTTTAATGGGGATTGTTCTTGAGACCGCCTTTAGCTTTGCAAACACTGCAGGTGACTTGAATTTGCAGAAAGAGACGTGGGAGAGGAAAAGAGTAGATTGATTGAGTATTGTTACCACTAGTTTTAATTTACTGATCATCTTCCCCTGCTACTAGCAACAGCCGGTGGAAAACAGAGAACGGGATAAAAAAAAAAAAGGATGGGCGATTCACCACCTTCTTCACCGATCGAGAGTGATGGCAGTGGTTCTCATTTATCTCCAGTTGATTTCAGTACTTCCTTCATTGATTTTAATCAAGCTAACGATTCATCTTCTTCTTGGATTAAAGCACTGGTATTTCAAATCATTCTTCTTCTATGATTAGAAGTGGCAGCGATTCTGTTCATTGTTGGTGATCAGATCCAACGATAATCCCAGCGATTATCCTAGCAATGGGTGACGATAGATCCAAATCGATTAATCACAGAATCCCTTGTCCTTAAATTTTCTGTTCTGAGAAAGAGTTGATTTTGTAGTTGCGGTAATCGTTGGTGTCTGGACGTACTGGCATTTGTGACCGGGAAAGGCCAACCTTTTATCTCAAAACCCTAGGTTGCCCCAGTTGGGTTTTGGATTAAGCTTAAATGGAAGATTGAGGTTGTTACATATATAGGTTTCTGGTGAATGGGTAATACCCTGTAATGGCAAAAACGAAGAAAACAGAGGTGGTGACTGGAGAGCACTAATTTCAAACTCGAAAGGTGTTTTCTTGCCTTTTTTTCTCTGAAGGGTTCGCTTCGAGGGATTGAGATCGTCTCTCCTCCAAGAGAACGGAAGTGAAGAGAAGAGAAGAAAACGGAAGAAACTATGAGCCGCGAAGCCGTGGAGAAGAAAAAACCTAAAAAAAAAAACGAAACTGAAGAGAAGAAAAGGAATTTTCGTGGAGGAGAGAACTGACAAGAAAATGTTTTAGTCATTTTACCCTTAGTAAGGGTATTTTCGTCTTTAAAAAAAAGTGAGCCTCTGCCGTTAAGTTGAAACTAACGGTAGGGATTAGATTGTATGATACTATCATTATAGGGGTATTCTGTGTAACTTTTGAAAAAGCAGGGTAGTGTTGTGTAATTTCACTACTGTAGTGGGGGTGTGATTTCGGTCACATTGTTGATAATCGATGCATTGAATCTAGACCGTAGATCTGAAAATACGTTTTGATTGATTGACTCACATGCCTTGGTTGTTTATCACATGCCATATTTTGATGCTATATTGTTCACATGCTATATTTGGATGTATATGCACACACTGCCACAATTGGAATAATCAAACTGCCATGATTGAAATGATCATACTCACATGCTATATTAAATGCTTATTGTCATAATTAGGGTAGAAAAACCCTAAAATGGAAAGAATGTAACAATTAGGGTAGAAAACCCTGAAAAAATAAAAATAAAATAACAATTAGGGTAGAAAACCCTAAAATGGAAAAAAAATAATAATTAGGGTAGAAAACCCTAAAATGGAAAGAAAGTAACAGCTAGGATAGAAAACCCTAAAAAATAGAAATAAAATAATAATTAGGGTAGAAAACCCTAAAATGGAAAGAAGGTAACATTTAGGGTAGAAAACCCTAAGATGGAAAGAAAATAATAATTAGGGTAGAAAACCCAAAAATGGAAAGAATGTAACAATTAGGGTAGAAAACCCTAAAAAATGGAAATAAAATAATAATTATGGTAGAAAACCCTAAAATGGAAAGAAGGTAACATTTAGGGTAGAAAACCCTAAGATGGAAAGAAAATATTACTTAGGGTAGAAAACCCTAAAATGGAAAGAATGTAACAATTAGGGTAGAAAACCCTAAAAAATGGAAATAAAATAATAATTAGGGTAGAAAACCCTAAAATGGAAAGAAAGTAACAGTTAGGGTAGAAAACCCTAAAAATGGAAATAAAATAATAATTAGGGTAGAAAACCCTAAAATGGAAAGAAAGTAACATTTAGGGTAGAAAAACCCTAAAATGGAAAGAATATAATAATTAGGGTAAAAAAACCCTAAAATGGAAAGAATGTAACAATTAGGGTAGAAAACCCTAAAAATAAATAAAATAACAATTAGGGTAGAAAACCCTAAAATGAAAAGAAAATAATAATTATGGTAGAAAACCCTAAAATGGAAAGAAAGTAACAGTTAGGGTAGAAAACCCTAAAAAATAGAAATAAAATAATAATTAGGGTAGAAAACCCTAAAATGGAAATAAAGTAACATTTAGGGTAGAAAACCCTAAGATGGAAAGAAAATAATAATTAGGGTAGAAAACCCTAAAATGGAAAGAATGTAACAATTAGGGTAGAAAATCCTAAAAAAATGGAAATAAAATAATAATTAGGGTAGAAAATCCTAAAATGGAAAGAAAGTAACATTTAGGGTAGAAAACCCTAAAATGAAAAGAAAGTAACATTTAGGGTAGAAAACCCTAAGATGGAAAGAAAATAATAATTAGGGTTGAAAACCCTAAAATGGAAAGAATGTAACAATTAGGGTAGAAAATCCTAAAAAAATGGAAATAAAATAATAATTAGGGTAGAAAACCCTAAAAATGGAAATAAAATAACAATTAGGATAGAAAACCCTAAAACGGAAATAAAGTAACATTTAGGGTAGAAAACCCTAAAATGGAAAGAAAATAACAATTAGGGTAGAAAATATCATACTAGATCATGCTATGTAGGCTCTTGCCTTATTTGCAATACATGCCATATTTGAAAGATTTTAAACAATCTTACTGTATGTGAATTTCTTGTCATAAATGTTTTATGTGCCATATTTAGATAGAATATTCTATTTTTTGGCAATAACTTATTTTAAGCAACACCCTAGTTGAACTGCCATATATGCACACTTCTAGAAGACAATGTAGGTGTGGGGACGTGCATTTAGGCACCCACATTCTTGGGAAGGGCATAATGGGGATAATAAAAACCTTAATAAAGAAAGAAAAATGCCTTGTCAAACCTTCCAAAATTAGAATCCAGGATGAAAAGGGTAATTTAGGACGATTTTGCCCCTTGGTAAACCCTAAACCTAGAATAGGTTCTAAACCCTAAACCTAGAACAGGTTCTCACTTTCTAACCTAGAACAGGTTATAGCCCGAACTACGCGGATTCTGATTCCTAGGTCAAACCCTAGGATACGTAGGCCATTTGGGAGAAACCCAAATTCGGATCCACATTTTAGTCCACTCGGACTATCCATAGATCCACTAAGATATTCAACCATTTCAATCCAAGCCCCATTTTGACCCAAATAGGGTTTTCTATCCCGAACTACGTGGATTCTGATTCCTAGGTCAAACCCTAGGATACGTAGGCCATTTGGGAGAAACCCAAATTTGGATCCACAATTTAGTCCACTCAGACTATCCATAGAACCACTAGGATATCCCCCATATTTGAACCCAAATAGGGTTATCCAACCTCAATCCACTCGGACTACCATAGATCCACTAGGATATCCATTCCCATTTCAATCCAGAGTCCCGAACTACGTGGATTCTGATTCCTAAGGCAAACCCTAGGATACGTAGGCCATTTGGGAGAATCCCAAATTCGGATCCAAACCTTAGTCCACTTGGACTATCCATAGATCCACTGGGATATTTATCCACATTTGACCCACATAGGGTTATCCACATTCCAAGCCAGATAGGGTTATCCATATTTCAACCCAAATAGGGTTATTCTTAGATCCACTAGGACTATTTATCAGTCCACATGGACTATCCAGATCCTAACCCATAGGATTTCTCAACCATTCAAGCATAAATTTCAACTTGAACAAATAAACTTAATCATGCACAAGCATAAATCACAGCCATAAACTTTAATCACACCTGAACTACGATGGTGAACCTGATTTTCGGAATAAATCCGTAATACGTAGGCAATCTGATGGATACAGATTCGGTTCAATGATATCAAACCACTTGGTTTGGTTTAATTTAATAAATAGAGTCTAGTATAGGAAAGGTATAGGAGACCGATTTCAATCGGGCGGTTTGGGTGCCTAACCCTTTCCCATAACCGTAACCTGACACTTACCCAATCTCTGATGGACCAGAAATCCAATCTAAGGGTCATGAGTCAATCGAAGTCTTACCTTGGGGTGAGATTTCACATTTCTAAGGTCCTAGACCTAAATCTAGGTGGCGACTTCAAAAGATTTCCATCTTTGTCCTCACACCCACCACCAGAAATAGGAAATGGTTGGTCGAAGAGTAACCAGGCGAGGATGTAACTCAATTCCACTACCACCACCTGTGGAGGAAAATAGCCATGAAAACCCTAAAAGACAAGAGAATCAGAATGTGGTACCACCAGGAGCTAACGACCAGGCTAATCCTACAAACTTGCCAGCCCCACCTATAGATTTGGCTACCGTGGTAATGGACCTAGCATAACAGCTGCAGCAAATACAGCAGGTGCAAGCCAATATGCAAGTTGCTATGGGAATGGCTTTTTCAGCTGCACATACTACACCTATACCAATTAGACAAGCTAGCACTGTACCAGGGGATAGCAACACGGTACCTCAAGCACCTCAAACGCCAATTGTACAAGCTCCAGTACAAAACCTTGAGGTAGCCCAAGGCAGTTACCAGTATCAACCACCTATATATGGGGCCTATGCTCAGTATCAGTTGGACCATTCACTGATCGAGCGTTTTCTGATAATGAAGCCTAAGGATATAATGGCAAGCCAGCAGATCCTTTATGGCCAGCTCATTGGATCGACGAGATGGAAAGAAATTTCATGATGATGACTGTTAATGAGGAAGAAAAAGTGTTGTGTGCCACATTTATGCTGAAAGGCGATGCACACCACTGGTGGAAGTCTACTCGAAGTTATCTGTTAACCAAGCACGCCCAATTGGCATGGACTATCTATAAAGAGGCATTCTTCGAGAAATATTTCCCCAGAAGTTTCAGAGACGCTATGGAAAGAGAGTTCCTGAGTCTGTATCAGGGACAGATGACTGTGGATGCATATCAACAGCGTTATGAAGAGCTGTTTTTCTTTGCTCCCTCTATCATGCAGGAGGAAAATACAAAAATCCAAAGGTTCATAATGGGACTTAGGGGAAGCATTCGAGAACATGTTTTGGGGCTAGAAAAGAAAGTTTATAATGAAGCCGTACAGATTGCTCGAGTATTAGAATCAAGCCAGAGGGAGAGCTACTTTGCTCAGAATAGAGGTATCAAAAGGCCAAATAGAAATTCATATAACGTAGGGAACACAAAGACATTTAAACCCTTCCGTACTCAAGGCTTTAATGCTGCAGCCAAGACTACTCAACAGTCCAACCTCAATAGAATTAAAATAGTGAAGGAGTAAAATGCTAACTGTAATCAAATGGGACATTATTCAAGGGAGTGTCATAAGCCCAGAAAGCAGCTACAACAAGGAAAGGTTTATGCAGTTACATCTGAGGATGCTGTCGCATCGTCTGATGTGGTCACAGGTATGACCTGAACCTTTCGTTTTGTATTACCCTGTGTGAGCATGTAGACTAAATTGAAACAAATCACAAGTATCGTACCTATTCATGGAATACCCGTCATAGTACTCTTTGATTCTGGACCTATGCATTCTTTTATATCTGTGTCATGGGGAAAGAAGCTAAATCTACCCCTCAGATCTTTAGACTACAAATTGCTTTTACGATCGCCTATGGGATTAGAAGTGGAACTAGAAAAAGGTTATGGACCATGTCTAGTTCTTATCGGCGAGAAGATTTTGGATGCAACCTTAATTCAACTTGAGATGGTAGACTTTGACGTTATCTTAAGAATGGATTGGTTAGTTCGGCATTCTGCAAACCTATTATGTGCAGAAAAGAAACTGACATTTAAAGACAAGGAAGCAGCAGACTTTAGTTTTGCGAGAACCAAACTACCCGTAGACGAAAACTCATCCTCTTTGCATTAAAGGCTAGAAAATGCCTCGAGAAAGGAGGAATTGGGTATCTAGTATCCGTGGTTGTCTCACCAAGGAAGTACCACGAATGGAAGATATTGATGTTGTGGGTGACTTTCCAGATGTATTTCTTGAGGAACTACCAGGACTACCACCCGACCGAGCGACAGAGTTTGTTATAGATCTTATACCCGGAGCCATACCAATATCTAAAGCACCCTATCGAATGGCTCCTATTGAACTGAAGGAACTAAAGGTATAGTTACAGGAATTACTGGACAAGGGTTATATCAGACCCAACATATTATCATGGGGAGCACCAATATTTTTTGTGAAGAAAGACGGTAGTGTTCGACTGTGTATAGACTATCGAGAATTGAATAAGCTTACAATCAAGAATCGGTACCCGTTGCCTCGGATCGATGACTTGTTCAATCAGTTGCAAGGTACCAAGGTGTTCTCAAAGATTGATCTTTGGTCTGGATACCATCAGCTGAAGATTAAGGAAGGTGATATTCCAAAGCAGCATTCAGAACAAGATATGGACATTATGAATTTTTAGTCATGTCTTTTGGATTAACTAACGCACCAGTAACTTTTATGGAACTCGTGAATCGGGTATTCCATGATATGTTGGATACGTCAGTCATTGTGTTTATTGACGATATATTGGTCTACTCCAAGGACAAGGAAACTCATGTCATGAATCTAAGAGCCGCTCTGCAGCGACTAAGAAAAGAGAAGCTTTACGCCAAATTTATAAAGTGTGAGTTTTGGCTAAATGAGGTCGTTTTCTTAGGCCATGTTTTATCCGCTGAAGGAATTAAAGTGGATCCTAGCAAGATTGAAGCCATTGTGAAATGGGAAGCACCTAAGAGTGTTGCAGAAACTAGAAGTTTCTTAGGTCTAGCTGGGTATTACCGACGATTCGTGGAAGATTACTATAGAATCGCCATACCTCTAATTAGTTTGACTAAGAAAGGAGAAAAGTTTGTTTGGACCAAAAAATATGAAGAAGGTTTTCAAACATTGAAAGCTAGATTGATATCTGCTCCCATCTTCACTATTCCTATTCCAGGACAACCATTTACCTTGTACACTGATGCGTCTGGGTTGGGTTTAGGATGTGTGCTTATGCAAGGAGAACAAGTAGTTACGTATGCCTCAAGACAATTGAAGACACATAAGAAGAACTATCGCACTCATGACTTGGAGTTGACAGCAGTAGTACATGCTGTCAAGATATGGAGACATTATTTGTATGGAGAGAAATTTCAGATTAAGTCAGATCATAAGAGTCTCACTTATCTTTTTAATCAAAAGGAGTTGAACATGAGACAAAGAAGATGGCTGGAATTATTGAAGGATTATGATTGTGATATCCAGTATCATCCAAGGAAGGCTAATGTAGTTGCCGATGCGCTAAGCAGAAAAACAATGATAAAATCTCAAGGAGAGGTTAACACGACTGCGGCAATGTGTGTTACAGGAAAAGTAATCAATCATGGTAATGAGCAGTTCGTGATAGATGCACTAGGTGAATCACCCAACCAAGGGTTTATTCATTGGTTTTCAAATATGTTCGCAACATTGAAGATTGTACCTGATATATTAGATGAAGTGAATGCCACTATTAGATCAAACCCTTATCTGAGAATGGTACAAGAAGACATCGAAAAAGGTAGGATTATTCCTGAGTTCACCTTAGACGTTGAAAAGTACTAAAATACAAAGGAAGAGTATGTGTTCCTGAAACTGAAAACTTGGATATTAGACACAGACTAATGAAGGAAACTCACACCACCACTTATTCGGTACATCCTGGAAGCACGAAGATGTATCATGATCTGAAGAAATTATATTGGTGGAGAGGAATGAAAGAAGATGTAGCTAAATTTGTGTCTCAATGCCTAAATTTTTAGAGGGTAAAGGCTGAAAGGCAAAGAACTGCAAGATTATTGCAGCCACTGCCAGAACCAGCATGGAAATGGGACTGCATCACTATGGACTTCGTCACCGTGTTACCATTGACTCCCCAAGTAGTTAACACGGTCTGGGTGATTGTAGATCATATGACTAAAACAGTTCGCTTCATAGCTATATGACCTCAGTATACCCTAGAGAGGTTAGCCAAGTTATATGTGGATAATATTGTCAGATACATAGTGTACCTGAAAGCATTGTGTCCGATAGTGACTCACGTTTTACTTCAATGTTTTGGGAAGGATTACAGAAGGCTATGGGTACAACGTTGAAGTTTAGTACTGCATTCCATCCTCAGATAGACGGACAGTTGGAGCGTAACATTTAGATTTTAGAAGACATGCTTCGAGCCTGTGTTATTGATTTCAAGGGATCGTGGGATGAGAAACTACCATTGATCGAGTTCTTCTATAACAACAGCTATCAGGCTACTATACAAATGTCACCCTATGAAGCACTATATGGTAGGAAGTGTCGAACTCCTTTGTTTCGGAATGAAGTTGGTGAACGGAGTATTGTTAGACCAGAATTTGTTTAAGAGACTTGTTAAGTAGTCGACATTATCAAGGAAAGAGTTAGAACAGCTCAGAATCGTCAGAAAAAATATGCAGATACTCGACGTCGAGACCTTGAATTCGTTGTAGGTGATAAAGTATTCTTGAAAGTATCACCTATGCGAGGCTTAAAACGATTCGGACAGAAAGGGAAGTTAAGTCCAAGATATGTCGAGCCATATGAGATTCTAGCTAAACGTGGGAAAGTCGCGTATCAGTTAGCACTACCCCTATTTATGTCAAGTGTGCATGATGTATTTCATATCTCATTACTGAAGAAGTACGTCAGAGATCCAGCACGCGTGTTAACAGCTGATCCACCAGGTCTAACTGATGATTTGACATTCGAAATAGAACCAACTGGAATTACCAGCCGAAATGTTCAACGTCCACGTAACCGTGACATTTATTATGTTAAGGTTAGTTAGAGGAGCCAAGATATAGAAGAGATCACATGGGAAGAAAAGAATGCTATGCGAAAGCAATATCCTCACCTTTTCGATTCGGAAGGTATGTGCAAATTTTGAGGATGAAATTTATAATAAGAGGAGGAAGTTGTAAGACCCGTACTGAACTAACCGGTCTTACCACCTTGTATCAGGTCTTCCTATCATGGTCGAGCCAAGCGGACTGAGTGCGTGAGGAAACCTTAAGCTCAGGTATGAAATTTAACCCAAAAGAAGTCATTATGAGCGTGTGGTGGCATACCTAAATAGGTGTGGTCGACCACACCTCAAAATAATGCAACCACAGGAAATTAGGTCATGTGGTCGCATGTTTCAGAGGGTGTGGTCGATGGATTTTGCGACCCCACCTCCGACCACACGGAACCCTGACAGAATCGAGTTTAGGAAACCTTCTTAATCCGAAGGTGGTTCTTTTCTAAACTAAGTAGGGCTTATTAGGGAGGGTTTTTCTCTATAAATAGGACGTCCCTTAGCCTCTTTCATCATTTTAGAACTCAAACTAAAAGTGAGAGAAAGAGAAGAGAAGGAAGTGAAGGAGAATTGACGAGGAAGACTAAGAAGGGGAAATTCAGAGAAGACCTCTGAATCTTCAACAAGTTTAAGGTATGGAACATTCCCCATGTAAATTGAAAGCTTAGAATAGTTCATAAAAGAGATAGGATTTAAGTGAGAACCCAATCATCAATCCATGGACAAATTCCAAGAGAATCCATGGAAAGAATTATGTGGACAACGGATTGTGTATAAAAATATTAGTTCTGAGCCATAGAACATTCATAGAAAGGACAATGATGATAAGCCAAGGAATCCAAACATGAAGGAATGGAGTTGAGAGTGAAAAGTCGACCATCACACGTGTGGTCGCACGATGTGCCACCACACGAGACACACATATTCGACCACACACCCTCGGGAAGTTTCCAGGGGGGGTGTGGTCGCATGTGTGGTCGCAGGATATTGCGATCACACCTTGCGACCACAGGCCCTCGGGAAGTTTCTAGGGAGGGTGTGGTCGCATGTGTGGTCGCAGGATATGCGACCACACCTTGCGACCACACACCCTGTGGTCGCAGAAACTGAGACCACAAGTATTGCCACACCTGCGACCCCTCAGTTTCTGTTGGTTTAAACTGCTGAAAATAAATTCTAATTTAAAATCTATAAATTGTTAGGTTTCTAAGTGGTCTAAGAGTGAATTACAAAGCTTGAATGATGATCTACTATCAACCAAAGGGGAGGGAACAAGACCTAAATTAATTGGCTAATAATAAACTATTTTTATTTATTGAGTCCAATGCCATGAATGATTTTATGCTTGTATGCGTGTATTGTGTATTTCACATGTCATCCAATATTCCTGTTATTACTGTACATGCATATTTAATTCAGTTTATTTATAACATGATGATGATGTTGCTAGGAATAGGCATGTGAATGCATGTGTGTGGTTAGTGTGCTTGATGCCAGTGGAACATCAGGGGGAGGACGTGACACTATGGTTCATCCTGGTCACTAGACTCTTGCTCTATCTCTACTCAAGTCTTATCCACTGACATCGTCGTATCGCCATTACCTTAGTAGAACTATTACGTCGTAGGGCATCAGGGGAGGTGGTCTCGAACCGTGTAGTCTCTGAATCTGCCGGGTGGCCTTAGCTCTATCTCTATGGACAGGATGCTAGGGTGAGGCCTTGGATACACTGTTTGACATTAGGATTGGTTAGTTGCGAGCCCAGTTTGCAAGCCCTCGCCAATAGGGACTTACGTGTTGGTATGGGTAGGGCATCAGGGGAAGTGTTATGCAGTGATTGATCCGGGCACTTTAGCTCTATCTCTATTCCATGATGGGTGCATGTGGGACGGCAATGGTGTTTGATCCATTGGGTGGCTTCACACACTCGTGTATAGTGGTGCAGCGGCCACCTATCCTTTCTATTGCACATTGCAAACTTATGAACCAGACCAATGATATGAATTGAATGCATGCATATGTTTGTTGCATTGTTTTGTTTTCTCACTGAGCCATGATGTGTGCTCACCCTTTTGATGTCGAATATTTTTAGTTGATGATGCAGGTCCTACTGTAGAAGATTATGTGAATGCTCCGACGTACGAACATGTTGAGGCGATGGATATGGAAGCTATGATGGAGTCGCATGATTCGTCGTGCGAGTATAACTCTTGTGTTTTTGAGTATATTTATTTGTCGAATTATTCAGAACATGTAATTGATTAATTTATTTTATTTTATATCTTTAGTTATTTGAGATAATTCGATATTTTATTTACTCTATCACTGTTAGATACTCAGTTCATTAATATTAAAGACTTCCGTTATTATTTATTTACTCTGATTATGGTTGTGGATGTGTACGGTTTAAGCAAAAGGACACAGCCTATTCGAGATCTTGGTGAACCGTTGGATCATAGACGGTTCATCATACCATTCTGATTGGTGCAGAATTGGGGTGTGACACTACTGCACTACTCATCAACGATCGATGATCAATGACCGATGAGATTCAGGTTCAGCATTCCATCTCATCTGTCTCTTCAACTCTGCTATTGCTTCACCGACGAACTCCAAAATCAGTTCACCAAGCTTCACAGATGACCTGCGAGTGTCGAGACCAAGATCCTGCTATCTGTTCATCCCCTTTACATGTAAGTTCCCAAATCTCTCTCTGATAATCCCTCTCCCTAAATACTATCTTGACCTCTGTTACAAGATTCAGCATTGGGGTTTGTGGTTTCTTCCCTAAAAAACCCTAAACTCTGATAACCAATTAGGGTTTTTTCTAGTATATATATATATATATATATATATTGCTTCCCTCCCTCAGCTACTTTCCAATTAACCTACGTTTCTTCATACTCAGATATGTTTCTTCTCTTAATCAGGTGTGTGCTTTGATTTTATTCGAAATTGTATTTTTTTTTTATTTTACTGATCCATTGTTGTGGTATGCTTTTGTATCGATGGAAACTGGATTTTGATTTTTTTTTTTTGTGTTTCTTTTGTCCTCCATCTTGATATGATATCTATCACTCCCCAATTCTGGTCGAAATAAAAGTATGTTTGAACCATCATTGAACCAATGGCTCAAGCTAAGATCACATAGGATCATGCCAACAACCAAACCAACTTATCCAAACCACAATCAGAGATAATAAATAATAGCAGAAGTCTTTAACATTGAGAACTAAGAGTCTACATGATAAATAAATATTAAACCAATTATCTCAAAGTTGACCGAAACATAATAAATATTCCTTACAAGTTCTTAACCAAAAATACAAGAATAAAACTAAAGATAAATACAATGAAAACACTCGCATGAAGAGTCGTGCTCGTCCTCCATCGTTTGCACATTCATAGCCGCCACGTGTCCATATGACGGTGCATTGACGTAATCCTCTATAGTAATACCTACATCATCAACTAAAAAGAAAACGATATTGTGGGGTGAGTTTCATAACTTAGCTCAATGAGAAATAAAACAATGTAGTAACCATATGCATGATGTAACATTCAACTCTTTGGTCTGGTTTAAGTTTGCAATGTATTATGGTAATGATAAACGGCCACCACACCTCCATACACGAGTGTGAGCACACCCATGGGTCAGGCACCCACTAAAATCAATGTCGCCCCACAACACTCACTACAAGATAGAGATAAGGCTAGATCCTAACAGATCACCCACCGCCAGTACCCCCTAATACCCTATCTCATACCAGTACGTATGCCCCTCCTGGAGAGGGCTTGCAAACTGGGTTCGTTACTAACCAATCCTAGATGTCATCAATGTGTATCCAAAGCCTTACTCGAACATCCTTCAATACGGCACAAAGATAGAACTAGAGTTTGCTGGTAGAGCTACGGCCCATCCCATGATCCCTCTCCCTAATACCTTAGGACGTATTAAGTCCGCTAAGGTAACAACGATACGACGATGTCAGTGCAGTGAATGGATTGAGGCTACCATCTCTTCCCACTCAACACACCAACCATACATAAACACATGCCTATCCTCATCATCATCAGCATAAAGAAACATAAATAAATATGCATGAACAATATAAACAGTTATTGGATGGAATATTATAAGCACAAACAATAGAACATAAAAAATAAGTAATAAACAGGGTAGCTTATTATTAACCAATTAGTTTAGGTCTTGTCCCTCACTTGTGGGTGTTTGTTGAATTTCTTCAAGACCTCAAAACCAACTTTGCTTTAGTACAAATCCTATAAGATTATTACAATTAGGTTAGGGTCCAGTTTTGACAATTTTCAATGATTAGACTCACTGTCCGGTCTTGCATTTTAGCCTTGTGGACATTGTCCAGTCGACTGTCTGGTACTGTATAATGTGCGAATGGACAACAGACTAGACAACCCTGAGATACTTCCTGAGAGTGTTCGATTGTTTGTCCGGTCTCACTCTGGGTGCTTCTGGACAAGACAGACCTGACAACCTACGGAGCATTCCTCATGTTGTCTTCTAGTTTGATTTCCTTCGGAGTTGATTCTTCGACTTCTTTCTAGGGTTCATCCTACACCATTCTAAGGTCAAGAATACATTAGGGCTAGGGTTTCATGAAGATTTTAAATCCACATAAGCCTAACGATGTTCGTTATGTGATTTATAATGTAGTGATATTAGATCACTGTCTTTGATGGCTCTAAACCTAATCTCACACATACACTAACCTAGTTATAGAAGTTAGGAGCTTATCGTAGGTCTCTCGACGATGGTTGTTGGAAACTGACGGTGAGCTCTTCCTTCTTCTTCTTTCTCCAAAGCTTTCTTCTTCTCTCAACCTTCTCCTTAACTCTCTCTCTCACTTTTAAGGTTTGTGAGTGATCAAAAAAGTGAGAGAAAGTAAAGGGACGTCCTCTATATAGAGGGAAAACCTCCATACAGAGTCCTCTCCCAAATAGGAGAGTAATCTCCCAAAATTAGGAAACTTTTCTAATCTCGAAGTCAATTTTAAGTTTGCCCGATCACTTGACTGGTCGCTTAATTCGTAGACCAGACAAACTAGATTGTTAGATCGAACAAGCTTCGAGTCAACAGTTTTCCATACCTAGCTTCGTGGTCTGTTATCTGGTTGGTTTGTTCAACCCGGTTATGATGGGAAGACCTACCAAGACACGTTAACCAGGTTAGGCTGGGTTAGTGGAGTATGGGTCTAATAACTCCCCCCTAAAAAGAAATTTCATCTTCGAAATTTACACGTACCTTCTGAATCGAATAGGTGAGGATTTTGCTTCCGCATGGCGTCTTCTTCTTCCCATGTCACCTCTTCTATGTCTTGGCTTCTCCAGGTTACTTTAACATAAAAGATGTCCCAGTTTCGGAGCTTCTGTACCATTCGACTTATGATCTCGGCTAGCACAATTTCGAACGTCAGTTCCTCTGTCAAGTCTAGAGGATCTACCGTCAATATGTACGACGGGTGTAAGACTCACACGCCACGAAGCCGGTCTAACCTTACGTTCTCGTGTCATGACCGGTCTTCCCATCATAATCGGCTAAAGTGAATCAATTGTATGAAGAAACCACAAGATGAGGTAAGCAAGAAGTCAAATTTAGTTGGTGTGGTTGACTGTTTAAGTTTGTATGGAAGCAACCAGTCAAAAATTAAAAACCAGTAAATTTTGGACGTATGGTGGCATTTTTTAGGGGTATGGTCACACATATGGTCGACCATATTGAGACCGTACAATGTATGGTCGACTATTTTGAAAATGTATGGTCGATGGATTATGCGACCTCACGATCGATCGTACGAATCCAGAATTGACTCCGTGTTTAGGAAACTTTCCTAATTTGAAGAGGACTCTTTCCTAATTGAAAGAGGACTTTATATGGAGGTTTTTCTCTATATAAAGGACGTCTCTTAGCCTCTCTCACTCTTTTAGAACCTAAATTGAAACTCTAAACCTAAGAGAGAAAGAGAGAGAGGAAGAGAAGGAGAAGGAGATTTGGAGAAAAAGGCTGAGTGAAAGGTTTTTCTAGAGAAGAGTTCTATCTCTCTACAGTCAGCTTAAGGTATGGACTTGACTCTGTAGGGTAGATCAGATAGAATAGGTTCTTTTCAAATTGATATATGGAACCTAATACAATGATTCAGTTATAGGTTTTCTATGGGAAACCATAGAGAGCAGGGTAAGGATAATTGATAAGGATAAACTATGATTAAATGCCACAGAATGATTTTAGGATGAATCCCAATGATGAGCCCAGAGGAGGAACTCATACGAAAAGTAAATATTAACTTGACTACGTATGGTCGCAGCTATGGTCGACCATAGGATGAGAAGAGAGTCGACCACAACCATTCGGGAAGAATTCAGGAAATGTATGGTCACAGGTACGGTCGCATATAGTGCGACCATAGGGTATCGACCGTACGTCGTATGGTCGCATATATTGAGACCACAGGGTCGACCATAGGGTATCGACCATACAATAATAGTAAGTATATATTTAAACCAGACAAGGTTTTCGACTACTGTAACTTGGTAAACTTGAACCCTAACTTAAATACATTAATTGTTTAGGTTCCCAATAGATTCAAAGTGACTTCCAAAGCTTGGGATAGGAACAAACATCAATCAAATGTGAGGGGACAAGGCCTAAACTAATTGAATAATAACAAATTGTTTTATTTCATTTGTCCAATGCAATGAATGCTTGTATGCTTGTATGCTTGTAATGTGCATCTCACATGTCATCTAATATTATTGCTATTTCTGCCCATGCATATTTATTATTGTCTATTTATAATATGATGGTGATGATGCTAGGAATAGGCATGTGATTGTGTGTGTGGTTAGTATGTTAAATGTGAGTGGGGCATCAGGGGGAGGACATGGATTGTGGTTCAGCCTGGTTACCAAACTTTAGCTCTATCTCTACTCAAGTCTTGCCCACTGACATCGTCGTATCGCCATTACCATGGTAGAACTATTACGTCATAGGACATCAAGGGAGGTGGTCTCGGACCGTGTGGTCTTTGACTCTATCGGGGGGCCTTAGCTCTATCTCTAGGACGTATTGAGGGATGCTTAGGTGAGGCCTTGGATACAATAGATGGTATTAGGATTGGTTAGTTGCGAGTTCAGTTTGCAAGCCCTCGCCAACAAGGGCTTACATGTTGGTATGGGTAGGGCATCAGGGGAAGTATTGGCGGTTTGTGATCCAGACACTTTAGCTCTATCTCTATTCCATGGTTGGTGCATGTGGGATGGCACTTGTCACACCCTGATTCCGCACACTTCAGAATGGTGTGATGAACCGCCAAATAACCAACGGTTCAACCAGGATCTCTTATAGGCTATCCCCGCGTTATCCAAACTTAACACGCATCTACAATCATAATCAGAGTAATACACAATAGCGAAAAATTTATAAATAGTATGAACTGAGAACTAAGTTGATATCCATAAATAATAGCAAATTATTCTGTGATTAACCGAGACATAAATATTTAAATACCAAATACATGTCTTATAAATCCAATAAAGAAAACTACAAAAAAATATCTAATCGAATACACACGAGTTGCACTCGCAAGAGGAGTCGTGTGTATCATCTTCAGCTCCAACTTCCATAGCTGCTACAGTTCCATACGCTGACAGGTTCATATAATCTTCAACAGTATATCCTGCATCATCAACTAAAAATATTCGACGTCGAGGGGTGAGCACACAACACGGCTCAGTGAGTAGCCAAAACAATGCAACATTACATATGCATGCAAAAAGTCAATTCATATCTTTGGTCTTGGTTTATAGTTTGCAATGTGCAATAGAAAGGTTGGGTGATCAAAGGTTAACGTTTATTGATACCGCCTCTATACACAGGGTGTAGAAGCCCGCCCGAAGGTTAACGTTTATCGTCGTCCCCATCCACCCTACCATAACATTATACAACAAAGGTTAACGTTTATTGCTATATAATGCTATACCAACACGTAAGGGTAATGGCGATACGACGATGTCAATGCACAAGACTTGAGTTAGAGATAGAGCTAAAGTCTTTGAGACCCGCCAAAGGTTAACGTTTATTAACGTTCTCATCACACCTCCCCTGATACTCTCTCGCATCAAGCACACCAACCACACACATACAAGCACATGCCTATTCCTATCATCATCATCATCATCATGTTATAAACAGTAAAATAAATATGCATGAACAAGTAATAGAAATATTGGATGGCATGCTGTATGCACATTACAATCATATTCGCATAGAATTAAACATGGCATAGGACTCAAGAAAAGAAAAACAGTTTATTATTAACCAATTTAGTTTGGGGTTAAGGTTCCTCACCTTAGCTTGCTAATAGATATTTTCCAAGCTTTCGATTCACTGTTATAACGGTATTATATTGCTAGCAAACCTAACAAAGTCGATAGAATTTAATTAGAATTAATTCAGAATTTAAAAACCATTCCGTCAAGCGAGGGTCGATGCTAGGGTCGATGGGTCTATCGACCCTCCCAAAGACTCGAACTTCCCGAATGCTGAGGGTCGATGGTCAGAAACACCTAGGGTCGGATGGTCTATCGACCCTCGGTGCACTCTGGTCCAATTTCCACTTTTTAATCCATTCTTCGTGTTTGGGGTCCTATGGCTTGCTTCCTACATTCACTCAACATTCATTCCATGGTCTAGAACCATGTATGATTCATCTAGATAGCTTTCGTGCATCCTCCCATGGTTTTTCATGAAAACCTAACCATGGATGGATGGTTTGGGTTTCTCCGAAATCCTACACTCAATCATATCTAACCTAAGGTCTGTAGAAACTCATGGAATTAGTATCCATACCTGAGAAGATTACTTTCCTCTGCAATTTCTTCTCCTTTTTGCTAAGCCTTCTTCCTAGCCTCCTTTCTTCCTCTTTTCCTTCTTCTCTCTTTCTCTCAATTCAATTAGGGTTGTGAAAGGAGTGAATGTGGCTTAGGGACGTCCTTTAAATAGACTAGGAATGTCCTATAATAATCCCATTGAGATTTGGAAAGAATCCCAACCGAAAATTAAGAAATTTCCTAATTTCAGTTTTCGTCAGAAACCGAGGGTCGATGGGAGGGTCGATGATCCCGTCGACCCTAGGGTCTTAAGCTGTCCGACCCTCCCTCAAAACCGAGGGTTGATCTTTTCGGGTTTGGGAGGTCCGACCCTGCTTAGCTGGGTGTGCGACCCTCCCCTAGAATTAAGTGTTTTTGGGTCGATTTCATACCTGGGATCTCTATCTCCTTCATGCCCTTGGTCCATTTGACTCGACCATGATGGGTAAACCTGGTTCAAGGTGGTAAGACCGGGTTAGATTGACACGGGTCTTACATCTTAAGCTGTCCGACCCTCCCTCCAAAACCGAAGGTCTGACTTTCTGTTTTGGGAGGTCCGACCCTGCTTAGCTAGGTATGTGACCCTTCCCCTATTTTAAGTGGTTTTGGGTCGATTTGATACGTGGGATCTCGATCTCCTTCACACCCTTGGTCCATTTGACTCGACCATGATGGGTAAACCTGGTTCAAGGTGGTAAGACTGGGTTAGATTGACACGGTTCTTACATCTGCCTTGCAGCTTTAACTTGCTGGCAATTCAGACATTGGAATACGAACCGAGCTACATCCGCTTTCATACCCCTCCAGTAGTATAATCTTCTTAAATCATGGTACATCTTGGTGCTTCCTGGATGTACCGAATATGGGGTGTAATGAGCTTCTGTCATAATTCAATCTCTAATATTTGAGTTCTCACTCTCAGGTATACATAATCGTCCACGATACCTGAGTACCTTGTCTGAATCCAAGGTAAGTCAGGATTGCTTTTACCCTTCTCTAGATCTTCTTGCACAGTGTTGAGGTGTGGATCCTGTAGGATTGCTACTTTGACCTCATCTATGAGATCCGATGAGATGTTCAAAGCAGCGAACATCAACGTGAACTTATGAATTAAGCCCTGTTCCACTGGATCTCTTGCAGTTTCTAATATATATATTTTTCATCATTTTCTATTGAGCTTGAAGCTGCAGCACACAATGCAGCATTTGTACTAGGTCCTGCCTCAGGTTTCAATGCCCACTTTTTGCTTAAGGCATCGGCCACAACATTTGCCTTACTCGGATGGTACTGGATGTCACAATCATAATCTTTTAATAATTCTAGTCATCTCCTCTGTCTCATATTCAGGTCCTTCTGAGTGAAAAGGTAAGTTAAGCTCTTGTGATCCGATTTAATCTGAAACTTTTCACCGTAAAGGTAGTGTCTCCAAGTTTTGATTGCGTGAATAACTACTGCTAATTCCAGATCATGCGTAGGATAGTTCTTCTCATGCTCTTTCAACTGTCTTGATGCGTAGGCAATCACCTATTCTCCTTGCATCAATACACATCCAAGACCTAACCCTGAGGCATCCGTATATAAGTGAACGGCAAGCCTGGTGCTGGGATGGTCAAGATAGGTGCAGAGACTAGTCTTGACTTCAAAGTCTGAAAGCACTTCTCACACTCATCTGTCCATGTGAACTTTTCTCCTTTCTTGGTTAGTCTGGTAAGTGGAACGACAATCCTTGAGTAGTCTTCCACAAATCTTCTATAGTATCCAGCCAATCCAAGGAAACTATGAATCTCCACAACTGGTTTCGGTGCATCCCATCCTACTATAGCTGCGATCTTGCTTCGATCTACCTTGATACCGTCTGCAGATACTACGTGACCCAAGAAGGCCACTTCCTTCAGCCAAAATTTACACTTCTTGTACTTGGCGTAAAGCTTCTCTCTTCTTAGCCGTTGTAGGGCTGCTCTCAAATGTGTTGCATGAGTCTCCCTGTCTTGTGAGTAGACCAATATATTGTCAATGAATACGATGACCGAAGTGTCAAACATGTCATGAAACACTCGGTTCATCAGTTCCATGAACGACGCTACAGCGTTAGTCAACCCGAATGACATTACAAGGAACTCATAATGTCCATACCTTGTCCTAAAAGTAGTCTTCGGAATATCTGCGGCCTTGATCTTCAATTGGTGATACCCTGATCTAAGATCAATCTTCGAGAAAACCTTTGCACCCTGCAACTGATCGAACAGATCATCAATCCTAGGCAAAGGATATCGGTTCTTGATGGTTAACTTGTTCAGCTCTCGGTAGTCGATACATAATCGTACACTACCGTCCTTCTTCTTAATGAACAATACAGGTGCTCCACATGGTGATATGCTTGGTCGTATGAAGCCCTTATCTAGTAGTTCTTGTAATTGGATCTTCAACTCCTTTAATTCAGTAGGGGCCATCCTATACGGTGCTTTAGACACCGGCGCCGACCCTGGCATAAGGTCTATCACGAACTCTGTAGCCCTGTTTGGAGGTAAACCTGGTAGATCTTCTGGAAATACATCTGGAAACTCTCGTACCACATCTAGATCTTCCATCTTTGGCACCTCAGCAGTTATGTCGACCACAGACACTAAATACCCCACTCCTCCCTTCTCTAAGCATCTCTTAGCCTTTAGGGCAGAGAGGATTAGCTTCCGCTTCCTAGGTAACTTGGTCCCAGTGAAGCTAAACTCTTTCCCTTTCTCATCTTTAAGCACAATTTTCCTTTCACCACATAATAAGCTAGCCGAATGATGGCCTAGCCAATCCATTCCCAAGATGACGTCAAAGTCTGCCATCTCGAGTTGAACCAGATTTGCTTCTAGGTTTCGGCCCTCAATACTAACTGTACACGGCCCATAGTATTCATTCAACGCCACTTCGACTCCCAACAGAGAGCAAACTATCAAGCTTGGGTTCAAATACTTGACAGGTAATTCCATTCGCTTCCCAAAAGAAATAGAAACGAAGGAGTGCGTGGCCCCAGAGTCAAAGAGTACCCTTGCAGGTATACCAGCTATATTTACAGTCCCTGAAATTTAATTATCTCTTAGTTCTACATGCTCAAATACAACAAACAGTAAGTCAAATAGGAAGGGATAAAATCATACCAGTAACCACATCAGGTGATGCGACTGCCTCTTCAGTGGTGACTGCGAATACCTTTCCTTGCTGCCGCAGTTGCTTCTTAGGTAGAGTATAGGTCTTCGCATAATTACCCAATTGCTGGCAGTTGAAACATTTAACATTTGGGTTCTGTCCAGCAAACTGTGACGGTGGTGGTGCAGCAGTGTTCCTTGCAGGCACCACAGCAGACTGAGCCCTATATGGGCGGAATGGTCTAGTATTGCCTCCACCTGAAGTCTCAGTAGCAGGCCCCTTCAGTCCCCTGTTTTGAGCAAAGAAGCTGTCCCTTTGACTGGATTCAATTACCCTGGCAATCTACATAGCCTCATTATAAATCTTCTTTTCCAATCCCAAGACGTGCTCTCGGATGCTTCCTCGCAAACCCATGGTGAACCTACAGGTCTTGGTCTCTTCTTCTTGCATGCTTGTCGGAGCGAAGAAAAATAGCTCTTCATACCTTTGCTGGTAAGCATCAACGGTCGACTGGGATTGTTGCAGATTCAAGAATTCTTTTTCCATTTGATCACAAAAGCTCTTTGGGAAATACTTATCGAAGAAAGCTCCCTTGAATATTGCCCAATCGATCTGAGTGTGCTTTACCTCTAGGTATGACCGGGTAGAATTACACCAGGCATTTGCATTTTCCTTGAGCATGTGTGTAGCAAACAGCACCTTCTCATCTTCCGTACAAGTCATCAAATGGAAATTCTTCTCTATTTCAGACACCCACTGTGCAGGCCACAGTGGTTTCCCTGTGAAAGTAGGGAGTTTCAGTTTCAAGAACCTATCCACCGCTCGGCTTAGGTCATTCTGCCCTTGTACATTCATTCCATACCATGGTGGTGGGTACAAATAGATTCCTTGATAGACAGATGATGATGGAAATTGGTGTGGTGGTTGTAGATTCTGTCCTTGGCTCATCGGCTCGGTACTACCATCCATTGGCAGTGAGGTGTTATTTCTTCCCGACTCAGGCGTACCTTCTGTAGGAATATATCCCGGTGGCCTGAACATCTTCAGCATCTCATTCAGGAATGCTTTCTGCTGAGCTTCCATCCGAAAAACTAGATTCATCACAATTGTTTCAGAGTTTGTGTGAGGAGGTCCTGGCAAATTTGTTGGTGCTCTGGGACTCTGCCTTTCTTCACCGCTTGGGTTCATATTTGTTCATCAACATTTCCTGTTTCCACATTATCCTCGTCTAGGCGCACCCTGGAGTGGTGACGCTTTCGTGAGCCTCTACGACCGTTTCCGCCTGCCATCTCAGATTAGTCTGTTTGGACCTGAGAAGAAGACATAACACATGAGGTACAATCAAATAATCATAATAGTGTTAGTCTTTAACAATTGCAAGGCGAAACATCGTAACGAAACTTAAATCAAAATTTTATAAATTTTTCCCAAAATTTTCTGGGTTTTCATTAGTTGTCCGGTCGCAACATACCGGTCATGGCACTGTATAAGGTAGTACGATCGGTATGTCCAAGCGGACAAACTTCTCTGATTCCTGAGGGGTACCGGTCGATGTACTGGTCGCAACTCTGTGGAAAATGGAGCGACCGGTATAGTTCGACCAGTCAGGATTTTCTTCTGACCGTGGGGTACCGTTCGACTTTACCAGGGAGGTACCGATCGATCGGTATGGGCAAAACCGTCGACCGGTATGCCCAGAATGGCTTTAAAATCGTGAAAAGTGAGATTTTTCTCACTTTTCTTTTCTTCTTCCTCTCCGGTGGCGATTCCTCTCTGGCTTGCTGAGTTGCTCCAGTCCGACCGGTGGTCTTAGAAGTCATTTTCTTCCGATCAAGACCTAGAACATCGCCCCCAAGTAAGTTCCTTCCCTCCATTCAAAATTTTTACATCGTTTCTTCATGGTTTCATACCCAAAAATTAGGTTTTTCTTAGTTTGGAAGATTCTAACCGTAGGAACTCTTTTCCTTCGGCTTAGAAAGGGTTTAGGGACCTCTATGAGCAAAAGCCCTCAACCAATTTGAGGTTCTACCGAAAGGTTTTCACAAAAATCAAAATTTTCGATTTTTAACCTAGGTTTTGGTAAAAAATTGAATTTTTCTAAAAATTCCTAAATTTCTTGTTTGATTGATGTATGTTTGGTTTGCATGAAGTGTTTGGGGGTTACGTAAGTCCTCCTCCCCAGGTTTTGGGTGAGTTCGAGGCTTTTTCTTAATTTACTGTCGTTATGCTGCCGAAATTTCGAAAATTTCTAACTCATTTCTCTTTGTTTTGTCTTTGTTTGTAGTTCAAAATGTCTCAACGTAGAGGTGCAGGTAAACGCTCATTCGGTCTTGGCATGAATCATCCGCATCCTCCTGTTCCACAGCTCGATGAGCGGTGGTTTCCTTCTAAGGCAGCGCAAGCCCGCTTCCCTTGGTTTGACGAGAAAAATATCGAGTCAGGGCAACGGGTGAACCTGGAGCAGCTTTATCGGTTTGATGTGGAGGCAGCTTTTGGCAAACTTGGGTGGTTGCCCGTCATCACGTACACTGTGACCACTCGCCCCAACCTAGTAAAACATTTCTACGCCAACTTGGAGATAGAGGGGAATGTCAATGACTTCAACCAAGGCAGGGAACTCTGCCTTACCAGTCTCGTCAAGGATGTTCCCATCTCCTTCAACACTTACCAACTCGCCGATCTCCTAGGGATTCCCAATGATGGGGACTTGGTCTACCGCGCCCCTAAGATGAAGGGTTTTCTCACTAAGGATCTGCGCCAGGAGATTTCAGAGCAGCTACTTAACCCTGGAGCACCTATGAAGGTTGCTAGCTTGAGGCCTGTGCCTCGTGTATACTGTGGCATTATCCAGCACAACATCGTGCCTCAGAGCGGTCATTACAGTGAGTTGACTCAGCTCACTCAGTATTTGACCTATTGTGTTTGCACTGGGGAGTGGGTCTGTCTCCCTTACATCATTATCAGGACCATGCGTCAGGCTACTCTGTCCGATCGGGCCAGTAACCTTCCATATGGCCGACTCATCACCACTCTTCTGCAGCGATTACAAGTGGACATGAGGGGTGAGACTGCCGTTGAGGTTACTATGACCTTGGACATTGGCTGGGATGCCATTCTCCGGATGCAGATGGACAACTTGCCAATTAGTGATGAGGAATTAGAGGCTCGTCCTCGCCCACTCAAGAGGGTAGCAGCCGCGGCAGCAGCAGCAGCAGCAGCCAATGCAGCTCATGCAGCAGAGGCAGGGGGTGATGATGAGGGTGACGATGATTAGAGGGAGGATGTTCCAACGCCAGCACCACAGCCCACACATGCAGTGGGACCATCTCAGCCTCCTCTCGATACCGTGATGGGTATGTTCACGGAGATCCGAGATGCCCAGTGGGAGATGAGCCGTGATCTAAAGCGCCTTACTCGCAGCCTCAGAGTCACCCAAGAGCAGGTGCACTGGCTCAGGGTAGCCTACGAGGGTGATTATGACATCGCTGACCCCATTCCTCCTAGGCCCCCAACCCCATGATAGACCTCTTATTTTCCTCTCTCTCTTGGCATGGTTTATATATAACAGGGTAAATGTCCGGCTTGTGGACTATACCCTGTAGCACAATCTCTTTTTTTTTACTCTTTGGATGTTTATGTTTATTTTTACTCTTGATACAGTTTTTCTTTTCCATTTAATAGAAGTTTATGATTTTTCTCACCTGTCATTTAGGTTTCTATCTAGAGCATATCTATTTATTAATTCCACCTTTAGAATAGTATATTATGCTCTTTTGAATTTAGTCTCAGACATCAAACAAGTGCTTAAGGTGGGTTCTTATTAAAGATTTCAATTCTTCCTATCTCAGTTCATCGACTTAGTTAAGTGCAATATGGTCTGTTGGACAGAGCCTAAGGGCTCTGATACCAAGTTGTCACACCCCAATCCCGGCTGAACCAGAAGTGTGAGTGAACCGTCATTGAACCAACGGTTCACACCAGGATCTTAATAAGACCATGTCCACTCGTACAAACCATTGCACATAACCACAATCAGAATATAATAAATACAGCGAAAGTCTTAAATAAAATGAACTGAGTAATCTATTGATAAATTTAAATAAAATATTCAATTATTCAAATTCCCAAAACATAAATAAATATCTTTACATCACTGTATTTCCAACCGAAAATAAATAGAATAAATTAAAATCAAATCCTAAAGGTACACGCAGAAAGGGCACTCGCATGAAGCGTCATGCTCGTCCTCTCCTGCTTGTACGCCCAGGGCGGCCACGCCTCCATACACTGGAGCATCCACATAATCCTCCACGGTATAACCTGCATCAACATCTAAAAACATGTATATATACAAGGGTGAGCTCACAACTCAGCTCAGTAAGACAATTAGACAATGCAACAAACATATGCATGAGTAACATTCACATCATGCTCTGGTTTTAAGTTTGCAATGTACTATAGAAAGGATTGGCAGCCACCGCACCTCTATACACGAGTGTGTGAAGTCCTCCAATGGATCAAACACCACTGTCGTCCCACATGCATCCTATCATGGAATAGAGATAGAGCTAAGGCGTCTGGATCAAACACCGCCAACACCTCCCCTGATACTCTACCCATACCAACACGTAAGCCCCTATTGGTGAGGGCTTGCAAACTGGGCTCGCAACTAACCAATCCTATATGTCATCACAGTAGGCCCTATCCCAGCATAGCTCCCTATGGCATAGAGATAGAGCTAGAGTCTAGTGGCCAGGCCGGAGACCACAGTGCCACTTCCTCCCCCTGATACCCTACCCGCACCAAGCATGCTAAGACAGAACGATACGAAAAGGTGCTAGTGTGAGGAATGATCCCAGACCTCCAGTCCTTCCTATTCCACACACCAACGAAAACAATCACATGCCTAACAGTCACAACCTAGCATAGCAAGTATGCATGAACAATAATAATAACTGAAAGTAAAGGATGACATGCTAGAATGTACAAACATCAATCCATAGAACCATAATTATTAACAATGGTTTACTGTTATTAAATTATTAGGGTTTAGGTCCAATTCCCTTACCTGACGCTTGTTTGATAGTTCGCTCCACGTGACAAGTTCCAAACGTGCTATCACAAGGTCTTACACGATATTGGATTTAGTTAGAATAGTTCTCTTAGGGTTTACGTTGGTCGAAAAACCAACAAGGTCAAAAACACTCTTCACAGAGCAAACCGGTCACAGGTACCGGTCGCAGCACTGTGGGAAAAACCTACGACCGGTATGGTCGACCGGTCCCCACAGACCAGTCCTCGAGAGGTACCGGTCGCAGTACCGGTCGCATATGGTGCGACCGGTATGGTCCAACCGGTATGTCTCCGGAAGACCATACACTTGGTTCTCACCTTCCGTCGGTCACCCTCTATTGATCCTAGGGTTTCTCCTACACATCCTAGGTCTAAGCATTGAGTTAGAGTTGTTTCCAACTCCATCCAAGTCCTAGTTTTGATGATCTCAACCTAGAACTTGAATCTAGGGTTTATCGACTAAATTAGGGTTTGACGGCAAAATAGGGTTTAGATCAATACCTCGCTTTGCATGGTATTGATTCAATCACAGCTAACCCTCCTATAATGTAGAGGAAGGTTTGAGCACTTACCGTTGACTTGCAGTAATGTGTTGTTCGTTGAACGACAACGGCGGCTCTTCCCTCCCCTTCCTAGATTCTTCTCCATCTTCAGCTTCTTTCTCCTTTCTAGGGTTTGTGAGGATCAATGAAAAAAGTTTTAGGAGGTTTAAGGGTCCTTATATAGACTAGGGTTAGGTTTAGGAAGCCTCCTAATATTAGGAAAGTCCTTCGGTTTGAAATTTGGAAAGTGGGACCCGCAAAGATCCGTTTCCAAATCCATGCTGCGCAAGCCACCAGTATGAGGTTTTTCATACTTGAATTGGTCTGATTGGTCCGATTTCATATCTGGTTGTCATCCACTCGTCCCGTCTGGTCCAGTGATGATTGGAAGACCTGTTACGACATGAAACAAGGTTTAGATCGGGTTCATTGAGTGCGGGTCTTACAGTATGTGTTCCTGAAAATGAAGACTTAGATATTAGACATAGACTAATGAAGGAAGCTCACACCACCGCTTATTCGGTATATCCTGGAAGTACAAAGATGTATCATGATCTGAAGAAACTATATTGATGGAGAGGAATGAAAGCGGATGTAGCTAAATTTGTGTCTCTATGCTTGAATTGTCAGCAAGTAAAGGCTGAAAGGCAAAGACCTGCAAGATTATTGCAGCCACTACTAGAACCAGCATGAAAATGGGATCTGCATCACTATGGACTTCGTCACCAGATTACCATTGACTCCCTGAGTAGTTGACGCGGTCTAGGTGATTGTGGATCGTTTGACCAAGACAGCTCGTTTCATAGCTATTCGACCTCAGTATACCCTAGAGAGGTTAGCTAAGCTTTATGTAGATAATATTGTCCGATTACATGGTGTACCTAAAATCATTGTGTTCGACAGAGACCCACGCTTTACCTCATTGTTTTGGGAAGGATTACAGTGAAGTTTAGTACTACATTCCATCCTCAGACAAACGGACAGTCGGAGCGTACTATTCAGATTTTAGAAGACATGCTTCGAGCTTGTGTCATTGATTTCAAAGGATCATGGGATGAGAAATTACCATTGATTGAGTTCGCTTATAACAACAGCTATCAAGCGAATATACAGATGTCACCCTATGAAGCACTGTATGGTAGGAAATGTCGAACTCCTTTGTTTTGGAATGAAGTTGGAGAACGGAGTATTGTTGGACCAGAGTTTGTTGAAGAGACTTGTCGAGTAGTCGACATTATCAAGGAAAGAGTCCGAATAGCTCAGAACCGTCAGAAGCAATATGCAGATAATCGATGCAGAGATCTCGAATTCACCATAGGTGATAAGGTATTTCTGAAAATATCTCCTATGCGTGGTTTGAAAGGTTTGGACAGAAGGAAAAGTTGTGTCTCAGATATATTGGACCTTATGAAGTTATAGATAAACGTGGAAAAGTAGTATATTAGTTAGCACTACCACCATCCATGTCAAGTGTGCATGATGTATTTCATATCTCATTACTGAAGAAGTACGTCAGAGATCCAATACACGTGTTAACAATGGATCCACCAGATTTGACTGAAGATTTAACGTTCAAAGTAGTACCTTTTGAGATCACTAGCCGGAAAGTGCAATGTCTTCGCAACCGCGACATTTACTACGTTAAGGTTACTTGAAGAAGCCAAAATGTAGAAGAAGTTACATGGGAAGAAGAGAACGCTATGCGGAAGCAATATCCTCACCTATTCGACTCAGAAGGTATGTGCAAATTTTGAGGACAAAATTTATATAAGAGGGGGGAGTTGTAAGACCCGCACTCCATGAACCCGATCTAAACCTTGAATTCATGTTGTAACAGGTCTTCCAATCATCACCGGGCCAGACGGGACGAGCGGATGACAAACAGATACGAAACGGACCGATTTAAGTATGAAATATTTCATACCGATCGATGGTACCGGTCTTGGTACCGGTCGACCGGTATAGCCTGCGCGACAGACCACTAAAATCCAGAAACGGATCTCTGTGGGTCCCATTTTCCAAATTTCAAGCCGAAGGACTTTCCTAATACTAGGAGGCTTCCTAAACCTAAACCTAGCCTATATAAAGACCTCTAAACCTCCTAAAATCTCTTCCATTGAACCTCACAAATCCTAGAGAGGAGAAAGAGGCTGAAGAAGGAGAAAAAGCTAGGAAGGAGAGGGAAGAGCCGCCATTGTCGTTCGACGAAGAACAAGTTACCACAAGTCAATGGTAAGTGCTCAAACCTCCCTCTACATTATGAATTCTAGGAGGGTTAGTTGTAATGGGGTCAATACCATGCAAAACAGGTATTGATCTAAACCCTATTTTGCCGTCAAACCCTAATTTAGTCGATAAACCCTATATTCAAGTTCTAAGTTGAGACCATCGAAACTAGGACTTGAATGGAGTTGGAAACAACTCTAACTCAATACTCAGACCTAGAATGTGTAGGTGAAACCCTACGATCAATAGGGGATAATCGACGGAAGTCGAGAAACCGGATGTATGGTCTTTCAGAGACATACCGGTCGACCATACCGGTCGCATCATATGCGATCGGTACCGTGACCGGTACCTCCTGGGGACTGGTCTGTGGGGACCGGCTGACCATATCGGTCGCAGGTTTTCCCATAGTGCTGCGACCGGTACTGTGACCGGTCAGCTCTGTGAGGAGTGTTTGTAATCTCATTGGTTTTCCGATCAACGTAATCCCTAAGAAAACTATTCTAACTAAATATAACATTGTGTATGACCTTGTGATAGCACATTTGGACCTTGCGACGCGGAGCAAGCTATCAAACAAGCATCAGGTAAGGGAATCAGACCTAAACCCTAATAATTTAATAATAGTAAAATGTTGTTAATAACTATGATTTTGTGGACTGATGGTTGTGCATACTCGCATGTCATCCTTTACTTTCAGTTATTATTGTTGTTCATGCATACTCGCTATGCTAGGATGTGACTGTTAGGCATGTGATTGTTTTCGTTGGTGTGTGGAATGGGAAGGGCCTGGGGTCTGGGATCATTCCTCACACTAGCACCTTTCGTATCGTTCTGTCTTAGCATGCTTGGTGCGGGTAGGGTATCAGGGGGAGGGAGTGGCACTGTGGTCTCCGGCCTGGCTACTAGAATCTAGCTCTATCTCTATGCCGTAGGGAGCTACGCTGGGACATGGCCTACTGTGATGATATGTAGGATTGGTTAGTCACGAGCCCAGTTTACAAGCCCTCACCAATAGGGGCTTACGTGTTGGTATGGGTAGAGTATCAGGGGAGGTGTTGGCAGTGTTTGATCCAGACGCCTTAGCTCTATCTCTATTCCATGATAGGGTGCATGTGGGACGACAGTGGTGTTTGATCCATTGAGCAGCTTCACACACTCGTGTATAGAGGTGCGGTGGCCGCCAATCCTTTCTATAGCACATTGTAAACTTAAACCAGACCATAATATGATTGTTACTCATGCATATGTTTGTTGCATTGTCTGATTGTCTTACTGAGCTGAGTTATGAGCTCACCCTTGTATATATACATGTTTTTAGATGTTGATGCAGGTTATACGATGGAGGATTACGTAGACGCTCCAGTGTATGGAGGCGTGGCTGCTTTGGACATGCAAGCAAGAGAGGATAAGCATGACGCTTCATGCGAGTGCCCTTTCTGTGTATATCTCTAGGGTGTTTATTTAGATTATTATATTTATTTTCGATTGGAAATACAATGATGTAAAGATATTTATTTAAGTTTTGCGAATTTGAATAATTAAATATTTTATTTAAATTTATTAATAGATTACTCAGTTCATTTTATTAAAGACTTCCGCTGTATTTGTTATATTCTAATTGTGGTTATGTGCAATGATTTGTATGAGTGGACACGGTCTTATTAAGATCCTGGTGTGAACCGTTGGTTCAGTGACGATTCACTCACACTTCTGGTTCAGTCGAAATTGGGGTGTGACACCCGCACCCTACTAACTTGGTTTAACCATGTCGTACCAGGTCTTCCCATAATTCATGGACCAAGTGGACCGAGTGTATGAAGATAGATCACAAACTAGGCATGAGAATCGAGTTAAAAATACTAAAAACATACCTAAGGTCGCATGCCTGGGTAGGTATGGTCGACCATAAGGGAACCAAAATTCTCAAATCCAGAATCCCACGGTCGATGATTTCGACCTTACGGTCAACGGTTTATGCGACCGTATGATCGACCGTGAGAACCCAAATCAGACTCCGAGTTTTAGAAACTTTCCTAAACTAAGGGATTGCTTTCTTAATTGAAAGAGGACTTCGTATGGAAAGTTTTTATCTATATAAAGGACGTCCCTCAACCCTTTTTCACTCTTTTAGAACATAGTAAACCCTAGAGAAAGAGAAGAAATAGAAGGAAGAAAAGGAAAAGAAGAAAAAGTTAAGGAGAAGAGTCTGCTGAGAAGGGATTGACTCTCTATCACAGGCAAAGATATGAAACGAATATCTGGAGATGTAAACTCTAAGGAATAAAACTTTTATGGAGGATAGGCCATATCAACCTATTATGATCTATGTGATTTCCTTGAGAAAATCCCAAGGAGAACCATGAGGAGTGAATTTGATGATTAGAGTTGATAAAAAATTACTAATGATGGCCATAAGATGACCTTAGAATAAAATCCATTGAAGAACAGAAGAAATTACCCAGGAGGAATTCAAATTTCAGGTAGATTGTGACCAGAAATCTCAAGGTCGCAGCTACGGTCGACCATAGCATGAGCAGTATGACCAGAGGATCAACCATAGACATTCGGGAAGATTTCAAAAATCATATGGTCACAGCTACGGTCGCACCATATGCAACCGTAGGGTATCGACCATAGACAGTGAGGTCGATACAACATGAGACCATAGGACTAATCAGGCACCTATCAGTGCTCTGCTTCGATTTTCGACAACTGTAACATGTCACATATGAATCCTAACTTAAACTCATATAACTTTTAGGATGTTAAATCAATTTAAAGAGAATTTCAAGGCTTGGAAGGACATCAAGAATTGCTAACAGGTGAGGGAACAAGACCTAAACTAAGTGGTTAATAACAAACTGTTTATTTTTTTATTGAGTCCAATGCCATGATTGATTCTATGCTTGTATACTTGTAATGTGCATCTCACATGTCATCTAATATTCCTGCTATTATTGTTCATGCATATTTAATTTTATTTATTTATAACATGATGATGATGATGATGATGCTAAGAATAGACATGTGAATGTATATGTGTGGTTGGTGTGTTGGATGCGAGGGGAGCATCAGGGGGAGGACGTGGCATGGTGGTCTTCGACCTCATCACCAGACTCTAGCTCTATCTCTACTCAAGTCTTGCCCACTAACATCGTCGTATCGCCATTACCTTAGTAGAACTATTACGTCGTAGGGCATCAGGGGAGGTGGTCTCTGACTCTGCTGGGGGCCTTAGCTCTATCTCTATGGACGTATTGAGGGATGCTGGGGTGAGACCTTAGATACACTGTTTGGCATTACGATTGGTTAGTTGGGAGCCCAGTTTGCAAGCCATCGCCAATAGGGGCTTACGTGTTGGTATGGGTAGGGCATCAGGGGAAGTGTTATGTGGTGTTTGATCTTGACACTTTAGCTCTATCTCTATTCCATGATGGGTGCATGTGGGACGGAAATGGTGTTTGATCCATTGGGCGGATTCACATACTTGTGTATAGAGGTGCGACGGCCACCAAACCTTTCTATAGCACATTGCAAACTTAAAAACCAGACCAAAGATATAAATTGAATGCATGCATATGTTTGTTGCATTGTTTTGTTTGCTCACTGAGCTGTAATGTGTGCTCACCCTTTCGACGTCGAATATTTTTAGTTGATGATGTAGGTCCTACCGTTGAAGAATATATAAATGCACCGACGTATGGACACGTTGCTACGATGGACGTAGAAGCTGAAGAAGATGTGCATGATTCATCATGCGAGTGCAACCAATGTGTTTTTGCTTAGGTTTAGTTATAGTTTGAACAACGGATATGTAATTTGATTATTTATTTTTATGTCTTATGGTTTTGAGATAATTTGATTAAATATTTATTTATCACTGTTAGACTCTCAGTTCATTATCTGTAAGACTTCCGCTTATTTGTTTATTACCTCTGATTATTAATGTGGAATGTGTGTGTGGTTTGATATGGTGGGTACGACCTATGCGAGATCCTGGGTGAACCATTGGTTTATTGGCTGTTCATCACACCATTTTGGTTAGACCAGAATTGGGGTGTGACAAGTACAATAGCTACCTTATGTTCCGCAGCAACAGATTCAGATTTGGAAGAAAAGTAACATATAATAGAAACTCGTGATGATCCAATTGAGCGAAAACTTATGGATGAACTTATGGAGAAATAATTCTTCGGCTGCGCTTGTGGCATTAAAGATCATCTCTGAATTGATGGATGAAGTAAAAGTAACAATTTTGTTAGATCTGTATATAAGAACGGTGCAAGAAGATTTAGAGAAAGAAAAACCTAACCCTGACTTACTTCGGATGCGAATACAAATGATGATTATGCATACCTGAAAGTGAAAAACGCTGATCATAGATACAAGATAATGCTAAAATCCCATTCTATTTCGTATTTGGTACATCCTAGAAATACAAAATATACCAAAACATGAAGAGATTATTTTGGTGAAAGGGAATGAAAGTAGTTGTGGCTAAATGCATGTTTCAGTGAATGAATTATCAGCAAATAATGGTTGAAAGACAAAGACCAACATGGCTTACTACAACCACTATCAGAGCCAGTCTGAAAGTGAAACTGCATTACAATGAACTATGTCACCGATTTGCCACTGACTCCCAGATCAATTGATGCAGTTTGGGTGATTGTTGATCGCCTTATGAAGATAACTCATTCCATTGCTATACAACCTCGGTATGCTTTGGAGCGGCTAACTAAGCTATATGTGGATAATATTGCCAGATTGAATGGTATGCTTGAGAGCATAGTGTCGGTCAGAGGCTCATACTTTATCTCAACGTTTTGGGAGGATCTATAGAAAACAATGGGAACAAAGTTAAAGTTTAGTACCATATTTTACCTTAAATCGATGGACAATCGGAGCGGACTATACAGATCCTAAGAGATATACCCCGAGCTTGTGAAATTGATTTCAAGGAGCTTGAGTTGAGAAGTTATCGCGGATTGAATTTGCTACCAAGCTACCATGTAGATGTCACTTATGAAATATGGTATGGTAGAAATGTCAAATTCCTTTGTTTTGGAACTAAGTTGGAGAATAAGGAATTGTAAAACCTGAGTCTGTTGATGAAACCTGTCGAGTGGCAGACAAGATCAAAGAAAAGCACCAAGATAGCTCAAGTTTGTCAGAAGAGACACCAAGACCTCGAGTTCGCCATAAGTGACAAAGTATTCTTGAAAATATCACTTATGTATGGTTTGAAACGATTTGACAAGAAGGGAAAGTTATATCCTATATATGTTTTGGACCTCACAAAAAATTTTAGAGAGATGTAAAAAATTGCATATCAATTAGCGTTACCGCTGTCCATGTCCTGTATGCATGACGTATTTTGCATGTCTCTATTGAAGAAGTATGTTGGAGATCCATATCAAAGGTATTGACCACAGATCCATTGGATTAAATAGAAGATTTAATTATTGAAGTGGTACTAGCCTAGTTCATTGGTTGGAAGGTACAACATCTCCAAAGCTGGGATAATTATTACATGAAGGTAACCTGGCGAAGATAAGACGTGGAGAAGATTACATGAGAAAAGGAAGATGCAATGCGAAAATAGTATTCCCACCTATTCGACTTTAAAGGTACATTTAAATTTCGAGGACGGAATTTCTTTTGAGGGTGGGGGAGTTGTGAGATCCGTGTGTGTAAATTTCGAGGATGAAATTTCTTTTAAGGGTGGTGGAGTTGTAAGACCCGCACGCCACGAATCCAGTCTAACCTTACATTCTCGTGTCGTGACCAGTCTTCCCATCATAATCGGCTCAAGTGAACCAATTATATGAAACAACAAGATGAGGTAAGTCACAAGTTAAATTTAGTTGTTGTGGTTGACTAGTTAAGTTTGTATGGAAGTAAACAGTCAAAAACTAAAAACCAATGAATTTTGAACCTATGGTGGCATGTTTGGGGGCTACGGTCGCACCTATGGTCGACCGTAGTGAGACCATGTGACCTATGGTTGCATGTCTTAGTGGTACGGTCGACGGTTTATGCGACCGTATGATCGGCCGTAGGAACCCAGAACCGACTCTATGTTTAGGAAACTTTCCTAATTTGAGGAGGACTCTTTCCTAATTGAAAGAGGACTCTATATGGAGGTTTTCCCTCTATATAAGGGATGTTCCTTAGCCTCTCTCACTCTTTTAGAACCCAAATTGAAACTCTAAACCTAAGAGAGAAAGAGAGAAAGGAAGAGAAGGAGAAGGAGATTTAAAGAAGAAGGCTAAGAGGAAGGTTTACAGAGAAGATTTCTATCTTTCTACAACAAGCTTAAGGTATGGACTTGACTCTATAGGATAGATCAGATAGGATAGGTTCATTTCCATCAAATTGATGTGTTGAATCTAATGTAATGATTTCGGTTATGGAATTTCTAAGCAAAACCATAGAGAATAGGTTAGGCTTAATGGATGAGGGATAAACTAAAAATATTGGCCTTAGAATGATCATTAGGGAGGACCCCATTGATGATCCAAGAGGAAGAACTCATGTGAGAAGTAAAAATCAACCAAACTACTTATGGTCGCAGCTATGGTCGACCATAGGATGAGAAAGTATCGACCACAGCCATTCAGGAAGAATTCAGGAAACATACGGCCACAGCTACGATCGTATGTAATGCGACCATAGGGTATTGACCGTAGGTCCTACGGTGGCATATATTGCTACCATAGCATCGACCATAGCATCGACCATAGGAAAATAACAAGCATATTTGTAAGCACCCCATTTTTGCCATCCCAGCTAAACAAAGTCCTGCTGGTGTGTGGACAACAAAAGGAAGAAAGGTGATCGAAAGTTTGGATTCTTGACTGTGAATTTGAGGAAATTTTCAATGGGTCTGTGAATTTGAGAAAGTTTTCAATGGGTCCACAACAAGGTCATGGGTTATAATTTTGCATGGATGCGTAAGTCATAGAATTATCTTCGAAACGAGACCAGAATTGCTCAATTTCGATATCAAATGAGGAAGATATGACCATTTTAGTCAGATGATACATATGAGGGAGGTTTATGAAATTATTATAAATAATCCTAGGGGCTTTTATGCAAATTATCCTAAGTTGGATTGTTTGAATTTCAAATCATCATATCTTGATCATCCAACATCGGATTCAGATGATTCCAAGACCATTATTCTTCATTCATGATGTTCTATAAAGTGGACGTAAAAAATCCCGGGTAGAAGTCACCAGTGGGTCCCATGCAAGCTTGCATGCAAAATTATCGTTAGAACTTCAAAGCTTCATATCTTTTCCGTTCTACGTCGGATTCAGACGATTCCAAGGCCATTGTTCTTCATTTGTGATGTCCTACAAAGTGGACGTGAAAAATCTCAGGTAAAAGTCTCCGGAGGGTCCCATGCAAAATTACATGTGGAAATGGTCATTTAATATTCAAAAATTCATATTTTGATCATCCTATATCCAAATCAGGTGATTCTTGTCTCATTATGTTCCATTTTTAGTGCTCTACAAAGTGGACGTAAAATATTTTCGGTAGAGCTTCCGAAGGATCTCATGCAGAATGGTCAGTCAAATTATCGATAATTGGTCCGCTTAAACTTCAAAAATTCATAAGTTAACCATTTTATTTCCAAATGAGGTGATTCCAGTTTCTATATTCCTTATTTTTAATGTTCTACAAAATGAACGCAAAAATTTTTGGAATAGAGGCCATCGGAAAGTTCCATGCGGGATGACAGTGGAAATGACCCATGAAATGATAGAGAGAAAATACAATTAATTCCAATCAATCCAGTCAACTCAATTCAAGCCAATTCTGGTCCAATTCAGCTCAACCCAAGCCAGTCTTGACCCAATCCAATCAATCCTTGTCAATCCGGACCAATTCATGTTGGTACATATGCATGTATTTCATTTATATATTATTATATAATGTATAATATATTATAATATATCATATAATATATACATATATCTTATATGTATACTATATTATATATATTAATATATTAAGACATTATATAGTTATATATATGTTTTACATATAAAAAAAAAAGGCAAATAAGATCCGAATAAAAAAGGGAGTAGGTAGAGATTGCCGAAGATGGAAAAATAAGTAAAAAAAAGAAAATAAAAGAAGAGGAGAAGACCGAAAGAGGAGAAGATCGAGGAGATCTAGAAAATAAAAGAAAAAAAAGGACCGAAAGAAAGAGAGAGAGAGATCGGTGGAAGAATAAAAAAGGAAAAAAAACAGAAAAGGAGAGAAAAGGAGAGAAGAGAGAGAGAGAGAGCGGTTGAAGAAAAGATAAAATAAGAAAGAAAAAAAAAACAGAAAAGGAAGGAAAGAAGATCGAGAAGAGGAGGAGAGAGAGCGGGGGCGGTGAGAGAAAAAAAAAGTGAAAGAACCGAGAGGAGAGGAAGGAAGAAGGAGGTAGGATTTTCTTTCCTAAAAGGTTGCTAGGTGGCTGAAAAACGAGAAAGTTTGGGTCGGTGATAAGGAAAGAAAAGGAGGGAAGATCGAGTGTGATTTTTTGGGTTTTGGGAAAGAAATATAATAAAGGGGATCGGTGGTCTAAAGGGAGGAGCTAAGAAAAAAAAAGAATAAAAAAAAGGAGGGGGGGAACCGAGAAGAGAGAGAGAGAGAAGGGGGAAGAGGAGAAGAAAAAAAAAAGAATAAAAAAAGGAGGGGGGAACCGAGAAGAGTAGAGAGAGAGGGAAACGTGGGTGAGAGAGAGAAACGTGAGTGAGAGAGAGAAAACGTGAGAGAGGAAGAAAGAAAGAGAGAGAAAAGAGAAAAGAAAGAAAAGAGAAGAAGAAAAGAGAGAAAGAGAAGAGAGAAAGAAGCAGAAGGGAGGAAAAGGAGGATTCACATTCAAAGGGGATTGATACAACCCCCAATCACCCTTCATCAACGGTTTCGCTCGATTTGAGCCCAAGGTTAGTACTCTAAACAAATTTAGAGGTCGTTATAATGCCCGAATGCCAATTTTGCTTGAAAAAGCTAATTTTCATGAAATCTCAATCATGAATGCTCTATTACATGCTTGTTAATGTTAGGATGCCTATGTCTAACATTTTTCATGAATGATAATTTGTCTAAGCTATTCAATGATGAATTTTGATTGATATACAATGATGTTTGATGTTTTTTGTAAATTTCATAAAGTGATTTTCTGATCTGAAAATTCCAGATTTAGGGTTCAAACTTAGGACGTACGTCATATGTACTTTTTCTAAGCTTTTGAAGCCCAAAATTTTATGGGAGTCTTTCTGATATGATAGAAGACTACCCTAAAAATTTCGTTCCATTTGGAATTGGGGAAATATATCAAAAAATTTGTCTTTGACATTGCTATTTTTCTCAGATGTAATGCAATCCTCCATCGGAAAGTCTCTAGACAAAGGCCTTATGGCCATAATCAGAAACTCCACTTAATATGAACTTTTTAGACATGAAAGTCTTCTAAAAAATGGCACTGGTTTCAAATTTTTTCCATTTTTCGTTGAATTGATATCAATTTTTAAGTGCATAGTGCTTTGATTTCAGATCTGTCATGATGTGCTGATTTGCATGATTGAAAAGAGTCATTTTTCACAAAGAAAATATACTGTTTTAACTTGTTTTTCTTAATGAAATTTTAGATCAGACAGTTATCTACATAGATATATGTCTGTATTTAATTTTCATTAAGAATAGAATTTTATTTGGAATTTATGGTGCAACTGGTCAAAAATATGGAACAGACCTGACCAGTGTATTTGCCTGTACTTGGGGAATATTTTCGACCTGCCTATGTTCTCTTTTAGGATTAGCTTCCTTGAGACAAAATGTTGACCTCTGAGTCTTCTTTCCAGGGATATCTTTTAAGATTTTTTTGAGTAAGTATAGTGCCCTATGTGCCCATTTTGGTCCAGCCTGACAAAGCTATCATCTTGCTGCGTGTTCCATCATGTTTTGATTGATTCTCATATGCTTTGGTTGTTTCTCACATTCCATATTTGATGTTATATTTGTTCACATGCTATGTTCGGATGCTCGTATGCATACACTACTATAATTGGAATAGTCACACTGCCATAATTGGAATGGTCACACTGCCATAATTGGAATGATCACACTGCCATAATTGGAATAATCACATTGCCATGATTGGAATGCTACACATGCTTATTGCCATATTTGTCTGCTACACTTGCTCACATGCTATATTGGATGATTACTGCCATGTTTGGATGCACACTTACCATGTTTGTATTGATTCACATGCTCACTTGCCATCTTTGATTGATTTGTTGCTAAATTTGAATATATTTCCAACATGCTATATTTGGATGCTTACACTGCTATATTTAAGCTCACATTGCTATGTTAGATTGTTTACATTGTACAACAACTAGGGCAAGATACACCCTAAAATGGAAATAATTGAACAATTAGGGTAAAAAAACCCTAAAAATGGAAAAATAGCAATTAGGGTAGAAAACCCTAAAAAATGAAAATCACAATGAAAAGGGATAGGAAACCCTAAAAACCTAAAAATGGAAACAATAAAAATAGTAGAAATTTAGGTCTCATCCCTAGATCCTATTCACAAAAATGGAAAGAATTTGGTACACATCCCAAATAAAAATAGTAGGAATTTAGGTCTCATCCCTAGATCCTATTCACAAAAATGGAAAGAATTTGGTACACATCCCAAATAAAAATAGTAGGAATTTAGGTCTTATCCCTAGATCCTATTCACAAAAATGGAAAGAATTTGGTACACATCCCAAATAAAAATGGTAGGAATTTAGGTCTCATCCCTAGATCCTATTGACAAAATTAGAAATAATTTGGTACACATCCTAATTAAAAATGGTAGGAATTTAGGTCTCATCCCTAGATCCTATTGACAAAAATTGGAAGGATTTGGTACACATTCCAAATCCGACTCTCACAAATTTTCGAACTACGTCGTACCTGATTTCTAGGGCACACCCTAGAATACGTAGGCAATTTGGGAATCCCAAATACGGTACAAAGCCACCCATCAACCATACATCCAGCATAAACTTCAACTTGAACAAAGAATCTAATTGAAGCAAATGCATAAATCACTTCCATAATCTTTAATCACACAACCCGATTTTCGAACTACGTTTTTGGACTTGATTTCCAGGATTGGAATACGTAGGCAGTTTGAGATGTCTTACACGTCTCAGATTCAGTCCAAGACCGAACCATCTTTGGTCCGGTTCACTGTATAATATTGTACATTACATTTGCTTGTTTATTTACTTTAAAACATGATTGGCTGAACCCTAGGTTAGAATAACTTAGCAACTTGGTTTAGGACATCCCCCATTGAACCCTAGTCATCCAGTTGACCAAGCACAGTCAAAATTAGAATTTAAGGAAAGTTTAGGAGGCCGATATTGATCGGGCGGTTTGGGTGCCTAACACCTTCCCATAACCGTACCCTGAATACTTACCCGATCTCTTGCAGACCAAAGAACCGATACATTGGGTCACGAGTCAATATAAGTTTTACCTTAGGGTGAGGCTACATTTTTCGAGGTCCTAGACCTTAATCTAGGTGGCGACTCCAACAGAACAAATCGATCTTCATCGATACAGGATACACATTTCCATCCCGAGGAGGATCACGTCGATTTCCCATTGTCCTCACAATATTTTAAGACCAAACAAGGTTTTTGACTATTGTAACTTGGTAAACTTGAACCCTAACATACATACATTAATTATTTAGGTTCCTAATAGATTCAAAGTGACTTCAAAAGCTTAGGAGAGGAACAAGGAGAGGAACAAACATCAATCAAAGATGAGGGAACAAAACCTAAACTAATTGGATAATAACAAACTGTTTATTTTTATTGAGTCCAATGACATGCTTGATTCTATGCTTCTATGCTTGTAATGTGCATCTCACATGTCATTCAATATTCTTGCTATTACTGTTCATGCATATTTAATTCCGTTTATTTATAACATGATGATGATGATGATGCTAGGAATAGGCATGTGAATGTATGTGTGTGGTTGGTGTGTTGGATGCAAATGGAGCATCAGGGGGAGGACGTGGCATGGTGGTCTTCGATCTCGTCACCAGACTATAGCTCTATCTCTACTCAAGTCTTGCCCACTAACATTGTCGTATCGTCATTACCTTAGCAGAACTATTACGTCGTAGGGCATTAGGGGAGGTGGTCTCGGACCGTGTGGTCTCTGACTCTGCTGGGGGGCCTTAGCTCTATCTCTATGGACATATTGAGGGATGCTGGGGTGAGGCCTTAGATACACTGTTTGGCATTAGGATTTGTTAGTTGCGAGCCCAGTTTGCAAGCCCTCGCCAATAGGGGCTTACGTGTTGGTATGGATAAGGCATCAGGGGAAGTATTGGCGGTGTTTGATCCAAATACTTTAGCTCTATCTCTATTCCATGATGGGTGCATGTGGGATGGCAATGGTGTTTGATCCATTGGGCGGATTCACACATTCGTGTATAGAGGTGCGGCGGCCACTAAACCTTTCTATAGCACATTACAAACTTAAAAACCATACCAAAGATATGAATTGAATGCATGCATATGTTTGTTGCATTGTTTTGTTTATTCACTGAGCTCAAGTTAGAGAGTTGACCCTCGTGCATGCAATTCTTTTTAATTTTTGATGTTGCAGGTGTTACTATTGAAGACTACCTGGATATGCCAATGTGTGGACATGCAGCGGCTATGGATGTACAAGCTGTGGAGGACGAATATGGCTCGTCAAACTAGTGTTTCAATTATGGATGCGCTTAGTGTTTAACTTTCGTATTTGGATATTTGTAATATGTATTAAATTATGTTTTGGTTAGTTGGAGATAACTGGAATATTAATTATTTATCATGATTAGACCTCAGTTCATTATTAATAAAACTTTCGCTATTTACTTTATTATCTCTGATTAATGTGGAATGTGTTTTGGTTTAACATGGTTGGCATAGCCTATACGAGATCTTGGTTGAACCATTGGTTTATTGACGATTCATCACACCATTCTGGTTAGTCCAGAATTGGGGTGTGACATTGTTGCCCTGCTGTCCACCTGTCTGTAGAGTAAGCAGTGGGGTCAATAGGTTTCCTAAATACTCCAAAAACATTCGCTGATTTTCCTCAGTCGCTCTTTGCTGCTATTGGCTCACTGTAACAACCACATTTTCGTATGATAGCAAAGAGGTTCTTAGGGGTAACCTCAGGTGGTGGCGGAATCGTCTCTATTTGAGATGGCCCTCCCACATTGGTGGTAGTTGGGTTCCGTCAAGATTGGGTGTTGCCGTCAACCCTTCTCCAGGTGGGATATTCTCATCATCGCTCTCACGAGGGGTGTTGCGCGTACGAGGGGCCATTTCCACCTACTCAACTTCCTGAATCGAGCATTAATACAGTTAGCATCATGTTCTATGGTAAACTATACAAGTAAATCAAATAGAACATGTACAAGCAGGGCACTAAACATAGTCAGGAAGAACTAGTAAAATTTAGAAATTCATATGATTTATTGCTGTTCCAATCCATGTATCCGGACTTACGAGTTCCGACCGGTAGTGCGTCCGGTAAAGTATTAAACTTCTTGGAGTTAGTCAGTCGATGGGTCGATCGATACCATACCATCTGCCATTTCAACCGACTACTTCCAAATTACTAACATTTACTCTGCCGGTTGATGCATCGAACTATACCCCACATCAGATTCCACGACTAGCCAGGGAATCTTTACTTTATATAACCGAATGCAGAAATTCTTTCCTCATTTCCCACCATAGTTCTTACTCTAAGTGGTAGTGAGCTCTATTTCTGCCTCCGAAAACTTAAGTTTTGCCTCTGGGAACTTTCCATTTGTAAAATCATCTCCTAACTCTCGTCATCATGGATCCAATGTATGAACTCTTTCTCTCTAGTTGGAAATTTTGATTCTAGGGTTAGGAGAAGTATCACCACATTTCTTTGGGCTTTTTCTTAAATCCATGTCTACTCAAGCTTGGTCAATCATTTTTTGCGATCTTGTAGACCATCCCATCCAAGGAAAACTACTGTAAGCCGAGCACGATGTAATGCTCCCTCGGCTTTTGTTGTGTTGAGGTTTGTTTCCTTGGACACTCAACAAGCATTTCCAAAGTTTGAATACAAGTTCGTCGAATCCGGGTGACGCATTCTGTTTGACGAATTAGAATGGTTTGACGTCTGGGCTACCTTTGGTGCTATGGGGTGGTCTCCCATGTTAGAGAACGATGTAACCACAAGGCCTGACTTGACTCAGCTCTTCTACAGCAACATCCAAGTCACAAGCGGCATGAATAATGAGAATGATGCTACATACCTTCGCATATTCAGTCGAGTATCTGGCCAGGATATTTCCTTTGACACTAGACAGTTGGCAGGCATGTTGAACATCTCTATGGGTGGTGGTGTGGCATTTTGGAGTTACAAGGATAGAGGTGCCTTATCTAAGATGATGCGATTGGAGATTGCCAATCAAATCCTCATTCTGCGTAAGGGTCATGAAATTGTCAACTATTGTCCCTTTCCCCGGGTATACTATAGGATAGTATAGCATAACATCCTACTACAGGGTGGTCACAACAATGAACTATCTTCTTTTGGTAAATTCCTGGTCTATTGACCCACGACTAGGACACCTGTTTATCTTCCCTACATTCTCATGCAGAACATGATCCTGGCTTCAGAAGGCATTGGACCATCGAACCTTCCCTATGGCAAGTTACTTACTCACGTCCTTTCCCAGTTCGCTACTGGGAGTCGATATCCAAAATCACCCCACCTATGAAGAGTCAGTATTTACTCCCTTCGGTTGGTACACCATTTCTAAGATGCAACTTGATGACGTAGTACTTTTAGACAATGTGCTAGAAGCTTGTCCTCATCCTGGGGCTATGACCGACGAAGAACCTGAAGATGAAGAAGATGAGGCACTACTGGATGCAGAGGATGAGGGCAGTGATCAAGCAGGCCATCCACAACATCTTCCTGACATGAGCATCCTTCTAGCTGAGTTACATGGTATTAGGGACCACCAGAGGCAGTTTGCACATTCTGTGGAGAATAACTTTAGGCGAGTACGTCACACCCAAACCTCGTTCTCCTTAAGTCTACATAGTGTAGACAACTATGGCAATGGTGGGTATAATGTCGGAAGAGGACATCAGAGCTGCAGCCACTGCATCATGGGTGAAGACTTACTAGCGAGCTCATGAACCTACACCATCAGACTCAGAATGATTCTGATAGCTCTTCTATCTTCTAAGTTGTTGTTGTTGTAAAAACTAAGTCTTATTTCCCAATGTGAGTTGTAGTGCTTAATCTTTAGTCTTTCCCTAACACTTTATGCTCTTGTTGTTATTATTATTCTACACATAAATTTGATTTCATATTTACCAATTATGATATTTAGGCTTTTATTATCCTATGGCTCAGGTTATTGTAAACTGTTGTAGCATTGGCTTAGTTGGCATAGTGTAATAGAGCTCATCACTCTGATACCAAACCTGTCACACCCCAAAAATACCGATCTAAATTTTTTTCTCTTTTGGGATACAACTGGAATCTACACCATAGTTTGGATGTTTTTCCACCAGGACCTCATAAGTGTTGCACACACATACCAACCACTACCAATACAATGCCACATTCATAACTCAGAGTAATAAATAGCGAAAGATACTAGGTAACCATGAACGCTACTAATAATATCTTATTCATAAGAAAATGCATAACATCCTCATATGAGGTTCATCATCAAAATTATTAGATCAAACATAACCTAACTTTGCCCTATAACCATGTGCTATCAAACATAGTAATTAAATCCAAAGAGTACTTAAAATAGAAAATAGTTCATGGTTCAAGATCTCCTCTCCCAAATAACTATCCATCAAAAACACACGCGTCACATTCCCAGTCCGCGTCATGTGCTTCGTCTTCATACAAAACTCCTCCAAGCAAGGCCAGATGAGTAAACGTTGGCACATTCAAATAGTCGGCAACGGAGGTACCTACAAGACCATCTAAAAATTTGACGTACGCGAGGGTCAGCTCTTTAACATGAGCTCAGTGAGAAACAGATAGGCAAGCAAACAATATGCAAGATCAATTTGTTACATACAACAAATGCAGTAGTCAGGGATTATGTATGCCATGTGCTATGGTAGGGCCTAGCCACACCTCTCAGAGGCTGACTACAACCTCCATGCATGGGAGTGCTGGGTGCTTACCAGCCTACCTAGTAGCCCTGGTGCTCCCCACACGACATCCAGACCAGAATGGTGATTGGGCAGTAAGTCTGGCCAGATGCCCAGTGCACTGTCGACCCGCACCCCTCATCACTCCATCCTACTAGTACCTGACCCCCTACTGGCCAAGGTTACATACAAGGGTAGTACTACTAACCAAGAAATCCTACATGTCATCCGATGTATCCCTCTCACAAAACCTAGCAGGAGTTTCAGTTCATCCGTTCCCCCCCCCCAAGATGTTGTCATCCTACTAAGGGTAAGTGACATACTCGTCAATAACCATATAGCAAGAATACCGAGACTCATTATTCAATCACAAGATAGCATCAACCATAGCATTACCACATGATTCATATATAAATGCAGTGCATGGAAGAATAGATAATGGATGACATGTTATTACAGCAAACATACGGCAAGTTAATCACAATTTATAAACACTCTAAAATCATTAGGGGCTCTATACCTCACCTGATATGATTTGTTTGAGATTGTTACCCCTAGCAAGGTCGGTGTTTTCGAGATGTTCTATGCCTACATGAGGTGTACGGTCATTAGTTCGAAGTCCTCCATGATTTACTTTTTAATTTATACAAGTCTGGGCTTTACTGATCGATATATCAATCAGTACATTATCGACCGGCTTATGGTCCGGTAAAGTTTCTGGATCTTTGCCATTTGTCGGTCGATATACTGGTTGGTATAGAGTATCGACCATGATACAGTCTGGCTATTTCTCGAGACCCCTCTAGGATTTGTCGATCGATATACCGATCTGTATCATACAGCTTGCCGTATCGACCGCTTTCCCCCGAGGCGTCTTTTCTGCTTTGTGAGTTAGGACTTCTCCTTTTTTATTCTATTTTTCCCTCTAGTATAGGGTAGTTTGATGATTGGGTGTCTGCTAAGCCTATGTCTCATCCTATCAAGTGTGATTTCATTGCTCGACCTAGGCCGTTCGTTGGGAAGAGTTATTCCCTTCAAATAACCTACATTCGCTTCATCATTGAAGCAGGACGAGTGTTCATCATATTAGACTCATACCCCCCACCAGAACATTGATTTCCTCAGTAATATTTGTAGGAGTTAGAGTTTTACCAACAGTAGTTTGATCACTCTGATCACAGGTGTTTCTTTGCCGGTGATTCCTCTCACAATGGTAATGGTACAGTGGAGGTGGGAAGAGGGGGATGCAAAAATGGTGGAGATAGAGACGATTGGATGGTTTGTGCTAGACGGATTCCATCTGAGTTTGTTTCAAAAGCATGTTCAGAAAATAGGTGTTGGGGCCTTTCCTAGGTGTGACGATGGGTTTTTTGACTAAACAGAGGCAACATGAAGAAGAAGAAAGGAGGAAGGTAGGGGTATTTTGGATATGAAAAGTTTAATTTTGTGTTTATACTGTCAACTAAAAGAAATTGACTAACGATATGGGTATTTTTGTAATTTATTTGGATTTTAGGGGATGTCTTTATAATTTTTCAAAAGGTTTGGGGTGTACCTGATTTAAAGGCAACATGAAGAATGACTGTTATTGGAATATAACCTTTGGAATATGACCATAGAAATATAACCATTGGAAAAGAAATGTTGGAGAATGTCTTGAAAATTGTAACTTCTTGGAAATTATGATTGTTGGTTAAAAGGTATTAAAGTGAATTATGATCGTATCACATATTTAGATGGACTAACTTGTAATCGGCAAGAAAGAAATTTATTTATTAGCACGTGTCAAAAAGTTTATAACACAATTTGCCTGAATCTAAGGATTGAAATTTAGCCAAACCATTGTATACACTAACGATAAGGCTCTCCTCGAAAGAAAATCAACAATGTTGTTTTGCTCTATAGAAATAAACCTAAATATACAACTTTCACAATAAGGTTGAAGGTATGTGAAAGTTGAAGGTGGACAATATTTTCAAGGGTCCTGGTGCATTAAAACACTGAGGACAACATCCCTAATAGACAATCCACCACCTACTCTATCAAATTCCAAAATAAACTATTTTCACCCCTTCATTAATTGCTACCAATAGAACTGTTCAAATAGTCAATGTCTTACCAATAATTGAGAGAGCAAAACACCAAGGTTTAGAGATAGCGAAAAAAGATATTTTTTGGTAAGAAAAAAAAGATATACTCTTATGATCACAACAAATGTACCCTAATCCATAGTCTTCTTGGTTTTAAAATTAATATAGTTAAAGCTTGTAAACATATAAGGTTTGTTTGGTTGCAAGAGGATCGAGGAGAAGGGAAATAAAAATTTTAAATTTTAAATAAAAACATTTATAATGGTTGCAGCACATGGTATCATGTTATTATGTAATTAATTTTAAATTATTTTATAATAATTATTATCAGACAATTGACTTTGCATTTAAATTCTTTCAGAAGAAAAATAAAATTTACATCTTCTGATATCATTACTAAATATGTTGGGAGGTTTAAATAATTCATACAATCATTGTGTATTACAAAATAAAAGTTTCCACTGAAAAATTACTACGGTATTTTAAGGGTATTTCCTGGAGAGGACGGCCGATGGCGGACTGCTGGATGAGATCTTTATTGATGCCGCTATCGCTGCTCTCGCTTTGGCATGGATTTAAGAAAGAGGCAAAGAAGCTAAGAGGATTCCGCTTCCTTTGGGATGGAATAACGAGGGATTCCGCTTCCTTTATTTTTTAGGGTTTTTCCTTAATCCCTTGTTTGTTGTTTTTTTTTTTTTCTTATTTTCTTCACCATCTTCTTCTTCGTTGTTCACATTGGTTTCTTCTCCTGGTTTTATCTTCCAATTTCTTTATTTCTAGTTTATCTTGTTTTTGTTAAAAACCAATGTTTTCTAACCAATATTGTTCTAATCCGGTTTCTAATCGATTCTCTTGTTTGATCTTATTCGATTCTCTGTATCAATATTTGCTGTCGGAGGATTTGCAGAAAACCGATGGCTCACAGATGGAATCCTCTTCTTCGTTCTCCCTTCCTTCTTAAACCCTAGGTTGCTGGAAATGGGGATTCGACCTTCTCCGTCGCTTTTGATTCAATTTTGGTTGCAAACCCTAGCCTTTTCCTTTTGTTTGCGATATGTTTTGCGATCTTGTTGCAGACGGAGGTTTCCCCTCTGTACCATCTGGTCGCAGGAAAAAGAAGAAATGAGGAAGGGAGGAAGACTGATTACCTGTTTCAGCATTCTATTCGCAGGCCACGTGGCGCTCAACGAACGGCTAGTAACTTTTCTCCAATATACGGACACATTGGAGATATCCACATCCACGCCTACGTCACGTTTGCTGACAATTAAGCACGGTCATACCAACGCGTCTCACTCGCTCGCTCTCACTCGCTCCAACAAATCAAGCCCTAAAATTTCCTTTTCCGGTGTACCAAGTGTCTTCGAATTAGAAACTCAAATCGACTAATCGAGTGTTAATACCTTGGACGCAGCACTTGCAGGTTTCAGTGATGGCAGGAGTAAACAGGAAGGTATCAGCTGCATCAGCCAGGGCTCACACTAGAAAGTCAAAGCAGAACAGCTCCTTTCAGCTTCCTTCGGGTTCGCTTCCTTGCCTTCCTCTTCATTTCTTCTGTTTTTGTGTGATATTCTTGTTTTTGTAGCTTACATCTGTCTCTTTTCTGTCTGTCTGCCCGTGAATATATTCTTCATTATGTAATTTTTCTGGAATTTTCCAAATCTTGGATGCGAGACAGATGTAACGGGTAGACAGACAGAAAAGAGACAGATGTCTACCTGTCTTCGCAGCTTATTGGACGTATTAAGCCCTTTTGATTCGTGTTTATGTTCTGTTTATATGGATTTTTTTTTTCTAATTTCCTTCTTGAAGAGCAAATTCATTCCAAATCAACAATGTTACATGGGAATGGATCCTTTTCCTAGCATCAGATTTGCTTCAGGACTCTTAACAATTTTCTTTGGTTGCTAATTTTATAAAGTAAAAATGAAAATTATATCACCGCCCATTCTTCTGGTTTCTGGGGATTATTTTTTTTATGTAAGTCCAACATTTTCAGGATTGTTTAAGAAATTATCAGTGGTATTGTGGATTGGATTTCTGGCATGGGCTTATCAAGCCATTCAACCTCCACCACCCAAGATCTGTGGCTCTCCAGACGGCCCATCTGTTACCGCTCCTAGAATTAAACTCAGGGATGGAAGGCATTTGGCCTACAAAGAAAACGGTGTTCCAAGAGAGAACGCCAAGTATAAGATTATCTGGGTTCACGGCTTCGGCTGTTGTAGACATGATGTGATGCAGCTATCTCCGGTACATCCTTCTCTATTTGTTTTTGTTTTTCCTTTCTTTTTCTTTGCTTGGATTTTGAGTTTTATTTTTTCTAATGGGATGATTGGTTAATTTCCTGGTCCACATCTCCAGGAATTAACTGAAGAATTAGGCATCTACTTGTTGTCCTTTGACAGAGCTGGGTATGGAGAGAGTGATCCCAATCCAAAGCGAACAGTAAAAAGTACTGCTTTGGATATAGAAGAGCTCGCTGATCAGTTGGGATTGGGATCAAAATTCTATGTAATAGGGTTTTCCATGGGTGGCCAAGTGGTTTGGACCTGCCTCAAGTACATTCCTCACAGGTAGTAGGTGTTGTTGACTCTCTAATTTCCTTGATCCATAAATTTATCAAGCTTCTTAATTTGAGCTGAAAGTGGAGATGGAAAAAGCCAGATAAACGTACTCATTTTTAGTAATATTGATCTAATTCCAAACTCAACCAAAAGCAATTATTCTTAAGTTGTTCATATGTTTAAGGTTTCTATATGTGGGTTTTGTTTCTTAGATCAGTTGATTGAGTCTTATGTACCTGACTCTATCTTAATGTTTTCTTAGGTTTTACATGTCTTAAGTAGAAATTTGTACTGGCAGGCTTGCAGGGGCAGCACTAGTTGCTCCAGTTATCAATTACTGGTGGCCTGGCTTTCCCACCAATTTAAGCAGGGAAGCCTACCAACAACAACCACCACAGGACCAATGGGCAGTAAGGGTGGCTCATTACACCCCGTGGCTGACCTACTGGTGGAACACTCAGAGATGGTTTCCTGCTTCAAGTGTTGTAGCTAATTCCCCTCATATTTTCTCTCGCCAAGATAAAGAATGCTTTCCCAAGTTTTCAAGGAGACAAAAATACCTGGTATGTCTCTTTGCCAATATCCTCTTTTATGTATGTGTTTCTATATCTTTGAGGATCTGATGTAGAAGATCAATATGTAACTTTTCAGAATAGGGCTAGTAGAGTGACAGGTTAGTAGCAGCATTCAATAGTAGGATGACAAATTTCTTTTATACGAGTACAACTCAACTTAAAGGATTTGTTTTGCATGCATAATGGTAGTTAATAGTCTCCACTCCTAAATTTACAAGATGTTTAAACATGATTGTGAATGAGTTTGCAGTGTCCTTAAGGTGATGCAGTCCAAGGACCAGCCAGTAGTGGACCAGCGCAAGGATGTGTCAACATGGGCCCATCCCACACTGTTCACGTGGTACTGTTCACGTGAACAGTACCAACAACAATAGTTAGAATATTTTGGTTAGTTTCCTAATTTTTAGTTTACTTATTTCCATTGTTTAGTTTCCTAAAAATTTGACTAATTAGTTTAGAAGTCTTAATTGCTTGGAGATTAAGACTTGCCTAAAATCTAGTTTCCTAATTCCAGTTTTAGAAACTTTCCTATTTCTATATTTTAGAACTTCCTAAGTTATAAAGGAGGTTTAGCTTTTCCAAATTTCGTTCTTTCCTATTTTATTTGTAATGTTTCAAAGCTATAAATAAAGAGAATGCAGGCTGGGTGCAGTAGAGAGAATTTTTCAAAAAAAAAAGAGAGAAACTCCTATTTTCTGGTTGAGTCTCCAAGGTTGTGAGACTCAACCGAACTCTATTTCCTTTGTTCCTTTGCATTCAATACTCCTATTTTGTTCTTTGTTGCTGGTTATATGTGAAACACTCAAGACTAATTAGAGGGAAGTAAAAATCAAATCAGAACCGACATCCTTTGAGCCTGCCCAGGTTTTGGCGGCACCAGGTACAACAAGGTTACAAAGCTCATAGCTCCTTCAATTCTTTTCGGATCATTCTCAGATTTTGAAGGGTGTTCATAACTATTATAAAGGCCATTCAACCCAAGTTTCATCAATTTCTGACGGTCGGATTTCCAGATAAGAAATTTTTTCTATTACTTTTCTCTGCAGATTTTTATGTTGGACTGAATTAAGATCCTATAGCAAAGAGGGTTTGTTAATTTGAGATGTCTTAACCCCTTTGCCATCAATTGGTATCAGAGCATAGTTGAGGAGAGTTCTACCTCTCCTAATCAGTCCAATAATCTCAATGACCTTGTTAATTTGGTTCTCCAACGATTGACCAAATTGGATGCCAAGTTAGATAGTATGGATGGAAGAATAAATAATTTGGAGGAACGGGATAATCCTAGGCCAGCTAGACTAGAAGCCCCTAGAAGAGAAATTCCCATAGCCAACCTAATACCAAGACGTGTTCCTAGGGTTCCCCAAAGAGTCCCTAGAGAAGAATACCAAGACCCACCCTATGAAGACTATGATGGCAATCAACCTATTCGGTATCAAACCCATAAGGTGCGAATGGACCTCAAGGAGTTTCATGAGAGGCAAGACCCTGAAGCCTTTCAAGATTGGTTGAATGCTCTAGATGATTACTTTGATTGGTTTAGCCTTCCCGAACCTAGAAAGCTGCAATTGGCCCGCTCCAAACTAGTGGGGGGTGCTCGTGATTGGTGGCGTAACTATGAATATAGTCTCATGAGGAGTCGTAGAGAATCCACTACTTGGGAGGAGATGAAGGAAGAATTGAAAGAAAAATATTTGCCACGATCCTTCCAAAGAAGGTTGCATGACCAGCTGAATAATCTTCGACAAGGCACTATGAGTATGGAAGATTATGTCTATCAGTTTGATCAATTATGTGCACGGTTTGGATCACAGGACAACGATGATCAGATGATATCTCGGTTCCGTTTGGGGCTGCGACCTGAAATTAGAGAAAAAATGGGAGTGGTTGATATTGTTAGTTTTAACGACTGTGTTGATAAAGCTTTCCAAGCTGAGGGCCTTTTGAAGTCAACACCGAAGTCCACCTCCAGTTCTTATGAATTGAAACACCCTACACCAAACAGCAAAGCCATAGGGACTACATCTCATGCTACTCCAACGACAGATAAAGGTAAAACTCCCATGGTAGCAGCTACGGATGTGCAATGCTATCACTGCAATGCATATGGTCACTTTGCTAGAGATTGTTCACAAAAATTAAAGGTAAACTCCTTAGTTGTTGCAATCGAGGCCAACCCAGATACACATGTATGTGAACCGCAAAGTGATGACACTTCTGTTCCTAATACGGATGTCATGGATGATAGTGAGGATTCATATGGAATCCATATAATCACCAGTATGATCTTGATTGTTCCAAAAGTGGATGTGGATAATTTTGATGCCTTTACTAAAGCTCCATGGATTGACAATAGTGACCACGGTTCTGATGAAGACCACGGTGTTATGGAGAAAATTGCAAAAGACAAAGAATTGAATAAGATCGTCCCCATGGATACCACGATTCCATTTGACTTTCCTCAAGATGTTGAGCATGTTGATTTCGTAATACCTTCTAAATATCTTGAAGAAAGTGAACCCAAAATGATGGATTTTCTTCCAATGTTGCAAGCACGCGTTTAAGTTTCAAGATCAACGGATGCGCCTATCGACCCTCTGTAGTCATTCTTCACCATTACAAAACTCGTGGACGAGTTCTTTTTAAGTGGGGGGGAGTTGATGTAGTCCAAGGACCAGCCAGTAGTGGACCAGCCCAAGGATGTGTCAACATGGGCCCAACCCACACTGTTCACGTGAACACTGTTCACGCGGTACTGTTCACGTGAACACTGTTCACGCGGTACTGTTCACGTGAACAGTACCAACAGCAATAGTTAGAATATTTTGGTTAGTTTCCTAATTTTTAGTTTACTTATTTCCATCGTTTATTTTCCTAAAAATTTGACTAGTTAGTTTAAAAGTCTTAATTGCTTGGAGATTAAGACTTGCCTAAAATCTAGTTTCCTTATTCCAGTTTTAGAAACTTTCCTATTTCTATGTTTTAGAAACTTCCTAAGTTATAAAGGAGGTTTAGCTTTTCCAAATTTCGTTCTTTCCTATTTTATTTGTAATGTTTCAAAGCTATAAATAAAGAGAATGCAGGCTGGCTGCAGAGAGAGAGAATTTTCGAAAAAAAAAAGAGAGTGAAACTCCTATTTTTCTGGTTGAGTCTCCAAGGTTGTGAGACTCAATCGAACTCTATTTCCTTTGTTCCTTTGCATTCAATACTCCTATTTTGTTTTTCGTTGCTGGTTATATGTGAAACATTCAGCACTAATTAGAGGAAGTAAAAACCAAATCAGCAGCCGACATCCTTTGAACTTGCCCAGGTTTTGGCGGCACCAGGTACAACAAGGTTACAAAGCTCATAGCTCCTTCAATTCTTTTCGGATCATTCTCAGATTTTAAAGGGTGTTCATAACTATTATAAAGGCCATTCAACCCAAGTTTCATCAATTTCTGACGGTCGAATTTCCAGATAAGAATTTTTTTTCTATTACTTTTCTCTGCAGATTTTTGTGTTGGACTGAATTAAGATCCTATAGCAAAGATGGCTTGTTAATTTGAGATGTCTTAACCCCTTTGCCATCATAAGGCCATCCATAGCATGCATGGGTTCCACCCTCCACCCACCTACATTCACTATTTCTATAGCTAGATGATGTTAAGGTCAAGATACAAGTCAATTTCACCCTAATCCTTGCAAAGGGGGATATTTTACAACCAACCCAATCGAAATTTCAGGTAAACAGAAAAACTATAATTGTAACAGTGTAGAAAAATTAATTTATCTGAAAATTCAGCTGTTGGAAGATTACCAAACTTGGAGGGTATTAACTCTAATATATGCTTGCTAACATACTCAAATTTGATGTTGATCCAGCCATGAAATGAAGAGCAGTGAATTTTTGAAATCAGGCTATCCTGCTGTCACTGGTACTAGCTGATAGGAGAACCTGATTGCTAAACTTCAATTCCACAATAGAGAATGACCAGGGACAGTAAGGTTGGTGTCACAATTCAATAGGGAAGAATGAGAAGTTGAAGGATTTAGAAGTGGAACAAAGAAAATTAGAGAAGAAAAGCTTTCGGTTGAGTCTTATAACCAAAGAGACTCAAGCAAAATTTAAAACAGAAATTTGGCCTTCGAAAGTTTGTCTCCCTCTTCTTATTTATTCATAATTATAGAGTTGGATGAATACAATCTATGGAAGGACCAATTTCCTTATAGGAATGTCCAAAAATAAATCATGAATACGAATAGAAAACTTTCTTTAATAGATTATAGGAAGTTTCCAAAAAACAATCTAGGTAAATTAATTATTCCATAACTAAATTATATACTAACCACATTTAGGAAACAAATCAAACAAACTTTGGAGAAGAGGACAAATAAAAAGCTTGCGCATACAAGTTGTAGACAACTGTTGGTTTGGCTTCAAATTGGCTTGCGGCTGGCTTGGTTTTTGGCTGTTTGTTTCTTTTGTCTTCTAATGTAAACGTGAACTGCATCAGTTCCCCCCGACTTCGAAAATTCGTTTCTAACGAATGGAAGAATGACATATAGCGTTCATTGAGGTCATCTACTTCAATGCTGACATGCACATGTGGAGGGAGAAGCACTAGGTCAATAGACCGCTTGGGTTGTATGCCAAGAACAATCTCAGATGGAGCAAATGGAGTGCGGTCGGTAGTTCGATTGACGGAGCTATTGTAAGCAAACTCTGCTATATCAAGGATGGAGGGCCAAGTTTTCTCATAATCACAAACAAGACAATGGAAAAGATTGCCCAAACTCTGGTTCATTACTTCAGTTTGACCATCTGTTTGTGGGTGAAAGGCCGTTGAGTATTGCAACTTAGTGTTGGTCTTCAACCATAAGGTCTTCCCAAAGTAACTCATAAACTTCACTTCCCGATAAGACACAATGGTCTTGGCAGCCCATGGAGATGCACCACTTCCTTGAAGAATAGGCCCCACCTGAAGAAACAGATGAGGTCCGTTTATCCAAATATATCCAAGAAGCTAGGGTTGTTGATTTTTCTAAATATGAAAAACATAAAAAGACAAGAAAATAAGTAGTTTATCGATTATCTAGATTGCTTTTTTGGTCAACTAGATATTTTGAGCAAGCAAGTGGAAACACCACTGCTCGACTCATAGCATTTCTCTTTGATAAAAGATTTATCAAGAATCCCACATCAGCCTTGATAGGAGGAATAAATTCTAATCTTGTGGTCGAAAACATTTAGTTTAGGATAAAACCTAATTACTTTATTTCTGTCACAGATCCCAACATAGAAGACATTTTGGTTCTCCGTATAAAAACCGATGGACTAGGAATGAAATCAAATAGCAAAAATTTAACAATTTCATGGACAGCCATTCATGAGTTGACTAATATCGCTAAGACTTCAATTAAGCCAATTGCGAAGCGAATAGTTGAAATTTTTGAACCCAAACATTTTGAAATAGAAATTCAGCCTCGCTTAATTAATTGGCATGATCTTAGTATACCAAAACAATGGTTACTAGATGATGTTATTAATAAAGAAAGAAAATTTCCCACTCTATAAATAGTAGCATCAGGAAATTTTTTTTTTACTTTCAACGTCAATTTTCTGAGCAACAAAAAATTTTAACTTGGCATAACTTTTCTACTTCAAAAATAGAGGAACCAAAATCCATTGCAACTAAGACTGTTTAGATCCCTATACGATTAGGAACAGGATCTTACTTCTTTTAAGGTAAAGGAATCCTTGATGATACTGAAGAGGCTAAAACCTTAGTCATTTATCATCAAACCTTTAATTGATGATGAAGAGTATATTTTTTCTGCTAAACAAAGTAAGAAAAAATATCTATGTACAAGCAAAATTTCACTTCCCATGTTATAGGCCATATACGTTGGATGTGTTGCTTGATACGGGAGCCACAACATGCTGTGGTAGATGGCAAGCTTTACCCACTGAACAGTGGATAAAGATGAAAACACCAATCCCAGCTATTGGAATTGATGGTCATCCCACATTTTTAGAATATAAGGACATAGGCTAAAAACGTAGCCGTTGTTTTAGGAAATGAGAAATTTGTTATCCCTAAAATACTATGTTTCCTTATCATGCATGTAGATTTCATCTTAGGAAACAATTTTATACATTTATACCTTCCAATGGAATGACATAAACATAATATTATTATGACCATAGATAAAAGGGTAAAAAATTCTTATTTTATCACATCATATTAATAAATATGAAACAAGTTTCACTCCTATACCTCATCAAGTGCTAACTCTTGATGAAACACATTGGATGTTTCCTAAATTAAAAGAAAATTTTAGTAAAAATCTTCTGTAATTATGGGACAGATCTCCTAGGTATTGCTTATTAAAACTTAATGATCAAATCAAGGTCATTAGAGTTAATCCTATTATATATATACTCCAAGATATCTAAGAATTTGATAATTAACTAAAAGAGTTGTTAGATAAAGGATTTATTGAGCCCACAACAAGCCTTCATTCCTGTCCAGCATTTCTTGTTCTAAATCATGCTGAGATCAAACAAGGAAAGGCTAGAATGGTAATTAATTATAAGAGCTTAAACAAGCCTCTTATAATTGATGGCTATTTTATTCCTCAAAAAGATGTTCTGATTAATAAAATCAGAAATGCTAATTTTTATAGTAAATTCGACTGTAAATTGGGATTTTGGCAAGTAAAATTAACGGAAGAGTCAAAATCATTGACTACCTTCAGCACACCTTATTATAAACAATACCAATGGACGGTTATGCCCTTTGGTTTGTGTAACGCCACTCAAATCTTCTAGGGATGGATGGACAGTATTTTTTCACATTTAGATTTTTGTGTAGTTTATATAGATGATATATTGGTTTTCTCTAAAAACAGAGAAGAACACACCAAACATCTTGAAATTATGATTGATTTATTCCAAAAACATGGAATAATTATTTGTATGCTCAACTCTTTGACTTTTAAATCACTGATGGACAAAGAGTATTTTGTACAAATATGAATATCAATTACCAGATCACCCCTCAGCAAGAAAGGGAGGCACACCAGTGGTTGGATCAGTTCATCAAACTAAACCTTCTAGATGTTCCTTTCGAATTTTTACTTGAAGCTGAAGAAATCATAGATCAACGTCAATTGGAACAGAGATATCTCAATCTGGGAGATAACACCAATTCTTTCATGTCCTCACCTGACAGCAGACCAAGCACAGGAGGTACCTGTTGACAAACTGAGTTTCGGGATAATGACCATCTGCATACGTTAGCATGAAGACCCGTCAAATGGCTACGTGCTAAAAATCCAGCATACGACTTCCCTGAAGACTAGTCTTTCATGTTGTAGTTACTGTAGTAGTAAACACTGTTCAAGTTACTAGTGCAGTAATTACTGTTCATATTACTTTAGAAGTGAATAGTGCCACCGACAAACACTATTCAAAAAGCATTATTCAATAGTGTTACTATGAAGGATCAAGGTGCTGTTTTTGAGGCCTATATTGGTCAGGCTCGAAACCGGCACAACTCGTCGAAACCACCGAAACCAGGCCGAAACATGGTATTTTCTCCCAGCTTTATTGACTCCATGGTTTCGAGGCTTAAATATGTTTTTTTTTTGTCTGATTTTTTGGTGTATCCTATTTAAACTATTTTACACCTATTTCTAATGTTTGCAAAAAAGACAGAGAAAATAGCTGCATGTGGTGTGGACCAATGTTTGGTAGTGTACGCTGAAATAATACACAAATGTCACAATGTACTAAGTTACTAATTACTACGCCACTAATTAGTAGCATTCATTAAAAATTAATACATTGATGATTGAACTTAAAAATTAGAAATCTCACCAATTAGTTCCATGTGGAGTTTCGTGGTATAGTTAAACCACGTGCAACATACCACTGATGGTGGCGATAACGCTCCTCAGATTGCAGCACGTATGTATCCTAGGACATGTTATCATTCCAATTGTTCTGATAGTCTCCAATAGCCCACCAGTAGATAGAGTCATCAACATAATACAGGTACCCTTGTCGAGGGTAAGGCTAATCGAGTGTGTATGTGGATAGAACAGGAGTAGGCATGAACGTCGGAGGAGGAACATACTGAAATATGGAGTCAACAATGACGATCCAACAGTGCGATTGCCAACACCTGAGGTTGAATCATCTCTAAATTGACTGCTAGGGTAGGAACTAGAATAACCTCCAAACCCACCAGCCCCAGTAGTAGACCATCCAAATTCACCATGTGTCGTTGAACTGATACTCTCGCCGCCACTTTCTTCAGGAATTGCTGGGCTCGAGGTCTGTGTGATCATGAATTCTAGTGCACACCAGTGCCCAGTCCCTCCAGTTTGAGAACTCTCCCCTAAATGCATCCCCTCCATGCTGTCAGACAAGGTCGATATATCCATGGGATCTGTCTCATCCATCTCCTCCTGTGGCATGAACCGTTGGCCTGATCCTCTAGTGTACCCTCTACAACTATCACTAGGTCGGGCTCCGTGGTCAATATCTTGTGTAGTATGATCATACGGAGTCTCCTCTGTGAATCTCAAGGGAGGCGGCAATGGATCTGGCTGCAGTGGTTGGTCATACTGATCGGGCTCATTGCGTAAGGCAGCATATCTGTCATCACCACCATCATCATCATCATTACCCCCCGTACCACTAGGTCCACTATTACTAGTACTACCGTAGGTGGCGGAAGGTGACTGTGTTTCTTTCAAAGAAACTGGCCAATCACTCTCAGTCTCATCACTATCACCAGTCTGAAATGGACGTCTTGCTTGTGCGTGGATTCTATCCTCAGTAGCCATAAACTCGTCTACATTAGCCTCCAAGGCTCCAACAACAACACGACTTGGTCGACCACTAGCCTCATCTAATTGAGGATCACCACGATCTGTAACCCACTCGTTCAAAGGATCAACTTCCTCTCCCTCCAACTCAAAGATCTCACTCAGCTTAATGGGGGTCTTAGCATCTTTGTCCTTGCTTAACCGTATGTGTTCCTCTTTCAGTCTCAAATTATAGTGCACATACACTCAGTCCTCAAGCCTTTTTGCACCCAACTGGTTTCGTCGCTTAGTATGTATAAGCGAGAATGTGCTCCAGTTCCGTGCAATAGCCGTAAAATTACATCCCGTGGCGGAGCATGTTTGTGATAGCATATTATAGGAAACAAATATTAGAAACCCACAATGGCATATTGGCATCCATAAAGTAAGTATACATACCAGGGGGTGTTGATTATCGACCAGATTCAGCCGCTGCCCTACCAAAACTCCCAGTTCCATTTTTATAGCTTTTGAGCTGAACCAATTTTTATTGGTAACATAATTGTCAAGGCATCGCCTAGGCGCCTAGGCTGCCTTGGGTCGCCTTGGAAAATTGGGCGCCTCGGTCACCTAGGCGGTCGCCTTGGTCACCTAGGCGGGCGCCTTGGTCGCCTAGGCACCCAGTCAGGCCTCCATCGCCTTGGTTCGCCTTGACGCCTCGACAACTATGATGGGTAATAGTCTTAGTAAAAATACAATTCTTATAAATTATGTTGACAACAAAGTAAGTAAAAGCCTTATTTCTTGCAAAACAATAAACTGTGCTCTTGCGTTTGGCTTAAGCTTGGCAACCACTTCTTGTACTGCATTTATCAATTCTTGACGCATTCCCAAGTTATCTTTGTATTGATACTTAGGATTCAGATAATATGCTAAAAATTGACAAATATTATAATTACGTCAATGCAAGCTGATGTAATTTTAATTAGTTGAGAAACTGAAGTACATCAAGTAAAGACTCACCAGCCTTGTATAGTGGGTGCTTGAACTGTCGCTCCCAACGATCCTTGATGATGGCAATATATTTTGAGTTCCCGCCATAGTTATCATGGTGCCAAGGCGAACCAAGGCGATGGAGGCCTGACTGGGCGCCTAGGCGACCAAGGCGCCCGTTTAGGCGACCAAGGCGCCCGCTTAGGCGACCAAGGCGCCCGCTTAGGCGACCAAGGCGCCCGCTTAGGCGACCAAGGCGACCGCCTAGGTGACCAAGGTGCTTGATTTTCCAAGGTGACCCAAGGCAAGCTAGGCGGCGCTTAGGCGACGCCTTGACAACTATGGTTCCCGCGCTTGTAAGCTTCCTCTACTTGCATCTTCATCATATCTATGACAGCCCACAAGTATGGTAAGGTGGCCTTCCTCTGTCCATCAACCATTCTCAGGACTTTCACAATGAGATCTAATATTGCCACAATTTTCTTGACCTCATCCCAGAATTTATCGCTGGATATGGCTACCTGTGCTGTTCTACCAGCTCGAGAACTAAATTGAGGCCACTCAAACCACTCCTCTGAAGCAAACATTGATATCAAACCAGACTTCTTCATGTCAAAACTCTTGAGGGCAATGTAGTTTGTTGCAAAACGCGTTAACCCTGGCCTCACCAAGTCTACACTACACTTGGTTCTCATCATCTCTAAGGCATATCAATGGTTATAAACGAAAGTGGTTACTTACCTTGCATTTTCTACAGTCTCTTTCACAAGTTTTATTTCCCTCATGTCTTTTAGCATTAAATCAATACAGTAGGCTACACATGGTGTCCAAAAAAGCCAGTATTTTTATTATTCATCAACCTTTCCCCTGCTTTTTTGAAATTACTACCATTGTCAGTAACCACTTGTACTACATGATTTATCCCCACTTCTTTTACCACTTTCTTCAAGATATTATAAATTTATTGGAATCCTTGATATGCTTAGATGCGTCAATAGACTTCAGAAATGCTGTTCTACCATCACAATTCACCAAAAAGTTGAGGGATTTTCTGGTGGGTCCGGTCCACCTATCACACATCACAGTCACCCCATATCTTTCTCATTGTGTCTTCAAAGAGTCCACATATTATTTCATTTCTTTCTTATGTTTGGGTAGATAGGTGTTGTATAACTCCCAAGCTGTAGGCCCTTTAACTCCTGGACCTGCCCTACCTATTTTCATCCAACATATTCTGATAGTGAGGTCCTGTGGTAGCATTTGCTGTAATGCCATGGTACATCATCCACTTGGAGAGATTTTATCTCCCACTCTCGTCTTGACATCAGTCCAAAAATGGGGCAACTTTTTTTGTAACCCATCATATTTGACAAATAGATCAAGATCCGCCCTCAGGACCTAAAGATCTGGGTCACGAAGAGGTGGTGGTGTCTGTGCAGTAGCTGGAGTCCTCACACTCTGAGTCCTCCTAAAAGGTATCTCAGGGGCACCCCTACTTTTCAGCCTCGGCCTCCTCTCCTCATCCTTTGCTGCTACCTCTCTAGTTGACCCAGCTACTCTAGTCCTCTCAAACTGTCTTTGTCAATCTATCTCTCTTTGCTTTATACTTGCTTTCTTTGCTCTCTTCTGATGTCTCACCTCTGCTTTTGTCATTTCTTGGTCTATCTCATCACTGTCAAGGCTAATGTCATCTTCATTAATCCCTAGGTTGCCCTCCAAACAAGCGTCTTCAAACTCTTGTCTATCTGCCTTCTTCTTATTTCTTTTATCAATATCACTTTTCATTAAGCTTGCCATAGCCTTCTTCACTTCATTTGGTATGTTGGGGCAACCCATAACATCATTGTTACCATTAGCAAGATGCCACTTCAATCTAGTGGCACCACCTCCTTTTATCTGCTTGCCACAATAATTACATTGTGATTGTTTCTTATTGGCAGTGGTATCCCATGCCTCCATGCAATGCCACCACTTGGAGTTGGTGCATCAGCCATTTCAAACACTTGCACTGTTGGAACAAAAAGACAACAATTACTATAATTAAAATAAACTATATTTTAATTTCTAACAACACTTTATTACATAAAAAATATCTTATAACTAAATACTACACCTTAAAGTAAAAAAACAGCATAGGTTTATCATTTTAACATTGCTTTATTTCATAAAACAGCAACATATTATAATTTCTAACGCATTTATATTTTTTTTCATAAGTAAAAAATATTTTATTAATTTTTCAATAATTAAAATGCCCTTAAATCAACATAAATAATTAGCTAACATTACTTTTATTACATAAAACAACAACCCACCATAAAACAACAATACTTTAAACAAAACTTTTATTTATCAAGATTTTCACAGTGAAAACAGAAATATTTTATCATTTATTTATATTTATTTTCAATTTAATTAATTATTTTATCAATATCTAAAAATTAAAATAATTAAATAAAAACAGAAAAATAATTCTACTCCATACAAAATGTAGATTTTGTTTAATATATATTTAATTCAATGCCATACAACATGTGTAAGACATACTTTTTTCAAAAAAATAGTTGTAGGAAAATCTTTTTTTTTTTCAAACAGAAAATCTAAAAAATAAAATATTTGTCAAAAAAAAAAAAAAAACTGCTTCTATGGATTCATTGATTGGGTGTTAGAATCAAAAATATAAAAAATTGGAAGCCATTTATGATGTTTGTATACCATTTTATTGAAAAATGCACATAATGGAGAGAATAAATTACCTTGAAGAGAGAGAAAGGAGTTGAGAGTTGAAGAACCTTGAATAATCTTGACAAATGTTGAGATCCCTTGAAGAAATGAAGTTTTCGGAAGAAAAATGGAGAGAAATGAGGTTGGAGAGCAAAGGGAGGAGAAAATCAGACAAGAGTCGAAACCTACTGATTTCGAGTAGGTGAGTAGGTTTCGACACTTAAAAGGGGCTGGTGGTTCAACTTATGGGTCAAAACCTGGGTTTCGACCGAAACTTGGTCAAACCCAATGGTTTCGACCGAAACCATGTACTAAATAGTTTCGGGCTTGGGTTTCGTCTTGCCCAGGCTCGAAACTGAGATGTTTCGGTTGAAACCACAAGTTTCGACCGAAACCTCGAACAGCGGTTACTATTAACCAAATAGTGAACTCATGTTTTTTCTATAAATAGACACCTACCCTCTCCTTTAAGGGCATGCCTTCACTTCTTCCTTTCTCTCCTTTCTCTCCTTTCTCTTGTAAGGTCTCTCTTCCTCTCTTCTCTCTCTTGTAAGCCTTTTAGTTTCTTTTTAGTTCGTTATTTGTAAACGGTATCAGAGCCTCATAGCTCTCTTGAAGCTTGAACAAAATGTATGAGCTTCACCTTATAGTCTTCGAATACTGTATAAAAACGAATTCTTAGCCTATAATCTGAGGTAATTACAAGTATTTATACATGGATCCTACCTTACCCATGTTGGTTATTAATAAAAGTTCTTAGTTACTACTTTCAATGTTTTATTTCCTTTTCTTTTGACGATTACTATTTACATACTTTCTTCCTATGTTGCCGATTAGCTGAAAGGCATTGAGATCTTCTTGTTTCTAACCTTCTTTCTTTGTGGGGTAGTTAAGCTCCCTTTTGAGCCGGAAAGGCAAGTGGTTGAGGTGGCCGTAATCTGTCTACTGAACCCACTAGATTTGAGTTGGTGAATGACATCTGAAGATTTAAAAGCCAAGTAAAAAACTAAATGGAAACAGATCTAGGAAGCTGTGACTGGATCGCAAAACTATGTGGTGTTAATAGTAACGATGCTAATCATAGTAAGCATATTTTAAAATCTAGTAATGATAAATTGTCCGTTATAAATGGTGCAGTAAATATGCTATTAGATCTATCTTCTCTCTTTTTCTGTAAGATCGATAAAAAAGTTGATGCTATTCAAAACAAAGTTAATGTGGTCAAAGACCAAGTATCCCAACTTGGTTTCATCGTGGATCTGGATCTCAATCAAGAGACCAAAGAAACAATAAATAAGCTGGACCAGAAATTGGACAAAATTTTGAACAAAAATTTTGATTTTGAAGAAATTCCACATCATATCGAACTTCTTGGTATTATGGGAACGTTGAATCTTTAAATCCCCTATATGCGGAAAAAGTGACTACTCTTGCCCAATTTCTTTCCTTAAAAGAAATATTAGACTATTGGAAAAACCGGTTTAAAGTAGAAACAGATTTTTCTGAAAAAGAAAAATTAGTGACCATCATGCAACAGTTGTATATCCAACATAAAAAGGTATTTCAGCAGCATCATTATAATCTCTTTGAGGAAAACCCCTTTGAAGAGATGGACACAGAAGAAAACCCTTACGAAGTATTATCCGAAGACGAGTTAACCGGCTATCAGTCGGTTAATTCCACCAAGCCGATTCCCGATTCTGCTATTATTTTAGCTTTTTCATCATCTGTGAAAATTTCATCTAGAATCTTTTTTGATATCGGAATTAACTCGTCTTCGAATAATACTTCGTGAGGGTTTTCTTTTGTGTCTGTCTCTTCAGAGGGGTTTTCCTCGAAGAGATTATATTGATGCTACTAAAATACATTTTTATGTTGGATATACAACTGTTGCATCATGGTTACTAATTTTTCTTTTTCAGATTAATCTGTTTCTTCTTTGATCCAGTTTTTTCAATAGTCTAATATTTTTTTTAAGGAAAGAAATTGGGCAAGAGTAGTCGGTTTTTCCGCATTTAAGGGATTTAAAGATTCAGCGTTCCTATAATACCAAGAAGTTGGGTATGATGTGGAAATCGTGGGAATTTATTCGGAATCAAAATTTTTGTTTAAAATTTTCTCCAATTTCTGGGCCAGCTTATTTATTGTTTCTTTGGTCTCTTGGTTGAGATCCAAATCTATGATGGAACCAAGTTGGGATATTTGGTTTTTTACCACATTAACTTTGTTTTGAATAGCATCAATTTTTTTATCGATCTTACGAAAAAAGAGAAAAGATAGGTCTAATAACATATTTACTGCACCACTTATAGCGGTCCATTTATCATTACTAGATTTTAAAATATGCTTACTATGATTATCATCGTTACTATTAACACCACATAGTTTTGCGATGCAGCCACAGCTTCCTAGATCTGTTGCCATTTAGTTTTTTACTTGGCTTTTTAATCTTCAGATGTCATTCACCAACTCAAATCTAGTGGGTTCAGTAGACGGATTACGGCCAGCTCAACCACTCGCCTTTCTGGCTCAAAAGGGAGCTTAAGGGCCAACTACCCCACAGAGAAAGAAGGTCAGTAACAAGAAGATCTCAATGCCTTTTAGCTAATCGGCAACATAGAAGAAAGTATGTGAATAGTAATCGTTAAAAGAAAAGGAAATAGAACGTTGAAAGTAAAATAAAAAGGAGGGTGAGGGAAGAGTATGAAAGAAAAAACTACATAAATAAAAGACTTAAAGTAAAAGAAATTCAAAGTAACTAAGAACTTTCATTAATAACCAACCTTGGTAAGGTAGGATCTAAGTACAAATACTTGTAATCACCTCAGATTATAGGCTAAGAATCCGTTTGTAGACGGTATTCAAAGACTATAAGGTGAAGCTCATACATTTTCTTCAAGCTTCAAGAGAGCTATGAGGCTTTGATACCGTTTACAAAGAAAGAACTAAAAGGAAACTAAAAGGCTTACAAGAGAGAGGAGAGGGAGAGAGACCTTGCAAGAGAAAGGAGAGAGAGAAGGAAGGGAAGGCATGCCCTTAAAGGAGAGGATAGATGCCTATTTATAGAAAAAATATGAGTTCACTATTTGGTTAATAGTAACTCTTGAATAGTGCTTTTTGAATAGTGTTTATCAGTGGCACTATTCACTACTACAGTAACATGAACAGTAATTACTGCATTAGTAACTTGAACAGTGTTTACTGCTACAGTAATTTGCTATAGTAAGTACAACATGAAATGACTAGTCTTCAGGGAAGTCATATGTTGGATTTTTAGCATGTAGGTTTTTGATGGGTCTTCATGCTAATGTGTGTAGTTGGTTATTATCCTGAGACTCAGTTTGTCAGCAGGTACCTCCTGTGCTTGGTATGCCGTCAGGTGAGGACATGAAGGAATCGGTGCTATCTCCCAGATTGAGATATCTTCGTTCTAATTGACGCTGATCTAGGATTTCTTCAGCTTCAAGTAGAAATTCGAAAGGAACATCTAGAAGGTTCAGTTTGATGAACTGATCCAACCATTGGTGTGCCTCGCTTTCTTGCTGAGGGGTGATCTGGTAGTTGATATTCATATTTGTACAAAAAACTCTATCTATAAGTGATTTGAAAGTCAAAGAGTTGAGCATACTGTGTTGCATTGTGAAACAATTTTTTAATGCTTCATTGGCTTCAATTTCAAGAGGGCCGACGAGATCTATGTCTGATGGTCTGGTCAAGGTCCAGATTTGATTGGGTGTAAAAAACCTTTCTCGTTTCCTCCAGCCAACAGTTTCAAAAATATTAAGCTCCAAGTAACTATCAAATTTCCAAGTGCCAGCAACATGATAAAGCATGGCTTCGATCATATTAGGGAAATGGTTTACTAAATCGGCACTGATATTTTTGAAAAAGACTTTAGAGACAAATCCCCAAGAAAATGCTGTTTCATCCTAAGGGTATAGTTTCAAATAAAAACATAAGCGCATATGTTTGAATTTATTTTCAAACATTCTTTCAAAATACTGGGTTAAGATATTATTAAAAGCATTATATTGTTCTTCGTCGTAGATTGTTTTAATCCGGTTAAATAGATCAATTGGAAGAATGTGCCTGCTTTTTTCGTATAAACAAATGCATTTTATTTTATTAAAAATGCTGTCATCGGAATAAGGGGGTTCCATATATAGTTGTCAAGGAGTCGATGCGAACCAAGGCGATGGAGGCTTGACTGGGCGCCTAGGCAACTAAGGTGACCAAGGAGCCCAATTTTCCAAGGTGACCCAAGGCAGCTTGGGCGCCTAGGCGTCGCCTTGACAACTATGGTTCCATATATTCTGCAATTTGCAAAAACTGAGCCACATGTTGAACATCAAAGGTCCTCCGATAAGGGAGGAAGTGTGCAATTGATGCAGTAGTAGTGTCATGGATGGATCGACACCAGCCAATTTGGCTACCCAAGCCAAACCTGAACCGGCTCAAACCCAAACCAACCTTTTGGTCTGGAAAGGGTTGGTAGATGATTAATTAGAATAGGAAGTTTCAGTATTAGGGTTTTCCTTATTTATTATTTCTATTTTATGCCATAGAGATTAGATTTGATTTCATAAAGATGTTATTTACTTTCTAAGTTCATTTCACATTAGTTTAGAAATGTTATTTCTTTTATAAAGAGAGATGTAATAGAGTAAAGAGTAGTGAAGATTTTGAAGAAGAATTTTATGAATGAATTGAAGTTTCAGTTTTGTGATTTTGCAGGCCTGCTGGCCGAAAGCTCCTTCCCCTTCTCTTTTCCTCTCTCTCATTCACCTTCTGCGAATCAGGACAGCTTAGGCTGATCCTCTCCTCTTCTTCTTCCTTTTCCCTTCCTTTCTTTCTCTTCTTCCATCTTCCCTTTGCCCAGTCCCTACAACCGAAACCCCCTCCCCTGTTCTGGTGGTAACCTCAGCCCCAACAAAAACCCATCGAACTCTTTCGTTTCCTTTCCATTTTCCCTACAACCTGGAGTGTGAGTTTTCTCTCCCCAAAACAACCCAACCCCAAGTCCTTAGCCCCAAATCATACCTTTGCTGGGCACTACAAATCTGAAACCAAACCTGCAACTGTTCTTACCGCCAGGATTGATTTCAGACCTTAAATCTAAATTTATGATTTGCTGATCCTTGTGTTTCTTCATGGCATTCAAGAGACATATGAGTAGCGATCTTTCTCTCGAAGTTTCAGATTGAATGATGGTATATTGAAGGAGATACTTCTCCTTTTCTCGAATCTGGTTTCCGCCTCTATTCTATCAAAAGGTTGAAGACAACCTTTAGGTCAAGTTGCTGTTTTGATTATCTTTAATCTGTTTTCCAGATTTTCCCTGAGTTAATAGTTTAGTTCCAGCATTGCCTTATGGTCCTAAAGCTTTGTTTGGTTCTTTAGAGTTATTTCAGATTTTTGATTAATTACAAAACTGCCACTACTGGTTGAGTTTTGGATTTATTTACGATTCTGCCACTGTTATCTGAATCAAGCTTCTTATTATTTGGGTGGGTCTTCTAGCGGATCTAATTAGGGTTTTCAACCTAGGATCCCGCATCAGCAATCTTAGAAAATCTGTCCACCACCACAAATATAGAATCATATCGCTCCTGTGTAGATGATAGGCCAAGGACAAAGTCCATACTAATATGTAACCAGGTATGTGAGGCAGAGGCAATGGTGTATACAAACCAGACTTTTGTTTGGTGCCTTTGGCTAATTGACATACACGACACCGTTGGACTACGTTCTGCACATCATGAGGTAAGTGGGGCCAATAGTAGGAGGTTCGTGACCTGTGCCATTGTCTTGTCCCGCCGAAAATGTCCACCTAAGCCACCTCCATGTAACCCCCGGATGAGATGTTTGCGTATGGACGTCTTTGGAATGCATAAGCGTGTTCCCATGAACAAAAAACCATATTGTATAGAGAATCTTGGGTCAGTATCCCCATGTTGTAACTTCTAGAAAACTAGACTAAGATCTTCATCTGTAATGTGTTCGTCCATGATGTGCTCGATTCCTGTACCTTGGGTTGAAAAGGTACTTCATGTGTTCACCTTCCGGCCCAATGCATCTGCAACTTGATTTGCGGCCCAATGCATCTGCAACTTGATTTTCTTTTTCGGCCTTGTAGTTCAATACAAAGGTGAACTTTTGCAAATAGGAGATCCATTTGGCATGCTGATGACTAATGGTGCGTTGTGAGTTTAAGAACTTGAGGGCCTCATGGTCAGAGTATAGAACAAACTCTTTCCCAATAAGGTAATGCCTCCAATGTTTTATCACCTATGCCACAACATAAAGTTCCAAATCATAGGTAGACTACCTCTTTTTTGCTTCATTGAGCTTCTCATTGTAGAACGCCACCGGGTTTTTGATGACAAAGAGGGTTTAGGGCAATTTAATTTAACAATTCTTCATTGCTACAGGATCTCTATTCAGTCCAATGCAAATCTGCATGAAAAAAATTACTTATCTCGAAATCTGTCCGTCAGAAATTGATGAAATTTGGTTTGGAAGTCCTTGATGACTTCTAAAATTGAAGAAGATCAGAACAGAATTGAGGAAGTTGTGGGGCCCACAAGTTGGCTGGACCTGGTAGTGCCTAGATTTGAGCACTGTTAACTAAAAAAATTACTTATCTCGAAATATGTCCGTCAGAAATTGATGAAATTTGGTTTGGAAGTCCTTGATGACATTTATGAACACCCTTCTAAAATTGAAGAAGATCAGAACAGAATTGAGGAAGTTGTGGCGCCCGCAAGTTGGCTGGACCTGGTAGCTCCTAGATCTGAGCAGTGTTAACTATCAACTTTATAATCTAGACTCAGTTCAGCAATATATCTCAATGGGTCTATAGGAACAGTGTCACCAGCAAAGGAGGAAATTTTATAACTCAAAATAAAGGTCAGAATATCAAGGAAGAAAGAAGAATGATAGGTTGAGTCTCACAACTTGGTGAGGCTCAATCAGAAAATTTTAACTCTTTAAATTTTTTGGAAAAACTCTACTGCAGCCGGCCTGCTTTCTCTTTATTTATAGCTTTGAAACATTATAAATAAAATAGGAAAGAACTAAACTTGGAAAAGCTAAACCTCCTTTATAACTTAAGAAGTTTCTAAAACATAGAAATAGGAAAGTCTCTAAAAACTGGAATTACGAAACTAGATTTTAGGCAAGTCTTAGTCTCCAAGCAACTAAAACTTCTAAACTAACTAGCCTAATTTTTAGGAAACTAAACAATGGAAATAAGTAAACTAAAAAAAAAGGAAACTAATCAAAAGAGTCCTAACTACTGCTGTTGGTACTGTTCACGTGAACAGTATCGCGTGAACAGTGTTCACATGAACAGTGTGGGCTGGGCCCGGGCCCATGTTGACAGTACCTTGGGCTGGTCCACTACTGGCTGGTCCTTGGATTGCATTAGTACTTCTCCGATTCTCGAATGAGATGCAAAAATAGCAACCTCGAACATACGGTCAAAATCTGGAAGATGAAGGACGGATGCTTCAGTCATGGCTTTCTTGATGAAGTGAAATGCTTTGGTGGCTGCCAAGGTCCATTTGAATGGACCTTTCTTTGTCGTCATGCACTTTGTGATAGGTGCCTTAATGGAGTTGAACCCTCGTATGAATCTCTGATAAAAGGATGCGAGGCCGTGGGAACTACGCACTTCGGTGAGGGTTTTTGGGAGTGGCCAATTGGTGATGCCTTCTATCTTTGGCGGATCAGTCTCTACCCCTTTTGATGAGATAATGAAACCAAGGAAGACAACCTTGGGGAGCATAAAGGAACATTTCTTTAGATTTAGGTTGTGCTTCTCATCTCGAAGGATTCTCATTACACGCCGTAAGTGGTCAAGGTGGTCTTCGTTGTCCCTACTGTATATTATTATGTCATCAAAATATATAACAAGAAACTTACCGATGAAAGGTTAGAGTACTTGAGACATCAGTCTCATGAAGGTACTATGGGTATTAGTTAACCCGAAGGGCATGACCTTCCATTCATATAGTTCGTCTTTCGTCTTGAAATCTGTTTTCCATTCATTGATGGGACGAATGCGGATCTGGTGGTAGCCACTCCTTAGATCAAGTTTCGAGAAGATGGTAGCACCTGTGAACATGTCTAGCATATCATCAAGCCGGGGGATGAGGAACTTGTATTTGACGGTGATTTTATTGATGGCTCTGCTGTCAATGCTCATCAGCCATGTCCCATCTTTCTTTGATGTCAACAGTGTTGGTACAGCACATGGGCTCATGCTCTCTACGATGAAACCCTTTTTTCAGCAACTCGTCTGCTTGTCTCTTGAGCTCGGCATGCTCAGTGGGGCTGAGACGGTAAGTGGGAAGGTTCGGCAACATTGAACTGGGCACCAAGTCTATGGCATGTTGTATGTCCCACATTGGTGGTAACTCATTTGGTAGCTTCTCCGCCACAAGATCTACAAAATCAGAGAGAATAGACCGAACGGGTGGGGGAAGGTTAGAAGTTTCAGGAGGAACAACTTTCCGAGCTATGAGGGCCAGCATTAGTGTAGTCTCTTTGCTTGTTTCTTCAAAATCTTGTTGATTGAGCACCATCGAAGGTTTATCAATTTGTTGTCCAAACTTTGATGGTTGACCCTTGCTCTTGTTCTTGGTGGCGGGTTGGTCCTTCTTTATAGCTTGAAGGATCTGCTTGTGCTTCATATGTGCAGCCCTTAATTTGTTCCTTTCGGCTGGTACGTTAAGAGGCTTTAATATCATTGGCTTCCCATCAACATTTAGATGGAATTGGTTCTTTGTGTAACCCACCAACACATCACTATAGTATAGCCATGGCCGTCCCGTTAACACATCGGTCAAAATCATGAGGATCACATCACACCAAACAGCTTCATCATATGCCCCACTTTTAAGCGGAACCGAACATCTTTGACTCACTTCTAGAGTGTTTCCATTGAGGAGTAAAACCTTGTACGGTTAAGGATGATTTTCGGCTTCCATTTTGGCGTCGATTACAAAGGCTTGTGAGACAACATTCACACAACTACCGCTGTCCACAATGATTTGTGCAAGGTTTGAGCCACTGTTCATGCAAGTGTTGAAGATGCAATGATGACACCAATCTTCCCCTTTAGATTTAGCCACAAGTATGCGGCCTACAACATGTATTCCATATAATTCCTCCTCATCATCATCAAAATCGATTTCCGTCTCATCACCTAATGAGGCATTGTCAAAGGTATCATCTCCTTGTGGGTTAGCATTAGCCTCAACTAAGGCAACTAGGGAGTTTCCTTTCAACTTTCTAGGACAATCTCTAGCATAGTGTCGATAGGCATTATAGTGATAGCATTGCACATTCGTGCCTGTAGACTTAGGGCTTTTACCTTTATCAGTAGTGGTAGTAGTATGAAGTTGTATGAAACTCCTCCGGAGCATCTACTAGGCCCTATTTCAACAAGGCTTGCTTCTCTTATCAACAAACAAAGAATCTCTTCCTTAGACACCCCTCAATCCCAAAAAGGGAGACTATACCACAAGCCTAAAAGTGCCAGTCTTCTGTTCCTTCCTTTTCCTCCTCTCCTCAGTCTAGCTGGTGAAGGCTGATTGCGGTAAGGGCTGGTTATGATTGAAAGTCTTCTGTTCCTTCCTTTTCCTCCTCTACTCAGTCTAGCTGGTGAAGGCTGATCGCGGTAAGGGCTGGTTATGATTGAAAATATACACTATTTTGGCTTAAGCTTACCATTCTGATTGCAGCGGTAGCGCATCCAACAATCAAACTACTTCGCCCCTAACAGAGTCAAGGCAACGGTGCTTGTAGATCAGCTAGCTCTTTAGTTGCTTGGTCAGTAGTTTGATTGCTGCTAGCGCGGCGCGTTGGCGCAGTAGTTTTCTTGCTCCATAAGCGCTGACGCGTGGGGTGCAGCCCTTGTGGTCTTGTTGTTAGGCACAGGGTGTTTCCCTTCGCCATAGTTTGGGGTGAATCTCCATGTTGACTTTAATAGATCTTTTGTTTGTAAGGCCTTTTCTACACAATCATGGATACTTACCATGTCGACCACACCTAGTTTGTCTCTAGTATCCGGTCGTAGCCCGAGACGAAATCGAGATATCATTTGTTCATCATTGTCACGTAAACCGGTACGTGCACATAGATTATCAAATTGGAATACATATTCCTCAACAGATAAAGTACCTTCATAGTGCCTCCACCGTTCACGAGCAGCCCCCATGAACTTGGATCGTGCCAATTTCAATTTTTTGAGTTCGGGGAGTTCGAACCAATCAAAATATCATCTAGGGCATACATTTTGTTATGAAAGGCATGGGGGTCCTGTTTCCCATGAAATTCCTTCAATTTCAGCCTTACTTTATGCGTATTATCATAAGGGTTTCACATCATGCTCGTAGTATGGTGGGTCTTGATAGTCATCTCTAGGGACCCATTGAGGAGCTCTAGGATGAGCTCTAGGGATATTGTTGGCTTTAGACTGCTGCTGTCCAGCCGATATAGTGTTCATCCTATTTTCCATGCTTGTGATTTGTGCTCTCATCTCAGTTAATTGTTGGAGTACTAAAGTCACAGGGTCATTGGGGTTATTGGGCTGGTTAGAAGAGGTAGAACCCTTCATTGCTTAAGCTCTGATACCAATTGATGTCAAGGTCAAGGTTACAAGTCAATTTCACCCTAATCCTTGCAAAGGGGGATCTTTTACAACTAACCCAATCGAAATTTCGGGTAAACAGAAAAACTAGAATTGTAACAGTGTAGAAAAATTAACTTATCTGAAAATACAACTGTTGGAAGACCACCAAACTTGGAGGGGATGAACCCTAGTATATGCTTGCTAACATACTCAAATTTGAGGTTGATGCAACCATGGAATGAAGAGCAGTGAATTTTCGAAATCAGGCTATCCTCTGTTGCCGCCTCGGGTACTAACTGAATAGGAGAACCAGATTGCTAAACTTTAATTCCACAATAGAGAATGACCAGGGACAGTAAAATTGGTGTCACAATTCAATAAGGAAGAAGGAGAAGTTGAAGGATTTAGAAGTAGAACAAAAATAATCAGAGAAGAAAAGCTTTTGGTTGAGTCTCACAACCAAAGAGACTCAACCAAAATTTTGAACAGAAATTTGGCCTTCTAAATTCTGTCTCCCTCTTCTCCTTTATTCATATTTTTAGAGTTGGATGAATACAATCTATGGAAGGACTAATTTCCTTATGGGAATGTCCAAAGATAAAGCATGAATATGAATAGGAAACTTTCCTTAATAGATTATAGGAAGTTTCCAAAACACAAACTAGATAAATTAATTGTTCCATAACTAAATTATATACTAACCAAATTTAAGAAACAAATCAAATAAACTTTGGAGAAGAGGACAAATAAAAAGATTGTGCATACAAGCAGTAGACATCTGTCGGTTTGGCTTCAGATTGGCTTGCAGTTGGCTTGGTTTTTGGATGTTTGTTTCTTTTGCCTTCTAGTGTAAACTTGAGCTGCATCACTGGATCTCCACTTTAACATGGAAATTAAATATCAATGGCTGGCTGTATTGAAAAGGTCCAGAAGCAGGTGGTAACAGAACAAAAGAATTCTGATAAGGAAAAAGAGAAGAATTAGTGAGTTGTTCATCACAAATGTTGGTGATGGAAGATGGTAAATACCACCAGTTGTGGGTGGAACTTTGATATGGTAAATTGGGGGACATTAGCTGTGGAACTGGTGAAGTTTATGCAAAACAGTGGTGTTGTTGTCCGACAAAAGATACAAATATGGTGTTGTGTCCAGCAGCCGAATTTTAATGAAGTCCTTGTCATCTAGGTTCTTTTTCTTGCACGCTGAAAAACTACATAAAAGTTACTAGAATATAGGTTTTTTAGGAGTATTTTAATGCAGCCTATCTATTACCCTAGCTACTAAAGAGGATTTAGTGGTCATTTCTCCTCCATTATCCTTCCCAACACTTTCCATAATTTTATCCCTCTCCCAACATCTCTTTTTTCATTTCCAACTCCTAATTTCTCTCTTCTCCACTTAAAGCCCTCCCATTTAATGCCCTTAACTAGACCTCCCTTTCAATGCTTCTTTTCTTTTCCCAAGCTACTCCAACCCATGTCCAACTCCCAATTCCTCCCCTTCTCTATTTAAAGCCCTCTCCTCATTTAATGCCCTCTACTATTCCTCCCCTTCAATGCTTTTTTTCCTTCTCCCAAGCTACTCCAACCCATGTCCAACTCTTAATTCTCCCTTCTCTGTTTAAAGCCTTCTCATTTAGTGCCTTCCCATATAATGCCCTCCAGTAGGCTTCCCCTTCAATGCTTCTTTTCTTTTCCCAAACTGCTCCCAACGTTTCATTTTCTCCATCATATCCTTATATATATATGTGTGATGTGTGCTTTGAAGAGGAAGAGTGAATACTTGTAAGCTTATGCTATTTGGGAGTGCTTGTAAGGCTCCTTTGAGTGAGTTTGAGGTCTTCTTGTAGTGAAAGAGTCACACACTTGGATTGAGAGAGTCCCCAAGAGACCCTTGGGTTGAGTGGTCCCCGTACGACCCTCGTTTCCTTGTTATTTTGTATTTGTATTTCTTATTTTGTTATAAAGTTATTCTCATTTTCTGATTTGTGTTTCAATTCGATTATAGGCCTGCATCAAGTGGTATCAGAGAAAGTTCCGTTTTTTGTGACAAGTCAGTTTTAAATTCAATCCAAAAGTCAAAAAGAAACTCAATTATGGAAGAGTTTGCTGAGGATCGTTTTGCTACTCCAGTAGATTGGAGTAAACCTCCAGTATTTGACGAAGTCCTAGATGCTGAAATGATTGCCTTGTCCCTTGGAGACCTAGATGCTGAAGAGAGTGCAAGATTGTCCACCAATCATTTGACCACAACAACTAACCCAATAAGGAACCACCCTCTTCTCCATCTCCACTCTTAAAACCTTACTTTTCATCACTCAAAGATCCTTGAAATATTTGTGTCCATAGTCCTTCCTAGTTCTCTTTCTACAGATCTCCTAATGAAGAGGAGAATATGGAATAAAATTTTTGGAGGGTTTATCGTCACACCAACGTCAATGGCAATGGATTTCCAAACAACTATAAAGGAGGAAGGATTTCATTCATCCACCGCTTCTGTATGATCTATTTCCTGTGTTTGGAGCGTGTTTAACGAAGAGGAAGAAGATGAATAGTGTAACTACAATGAATGTTATGGTGTATGATGGTGCAGGGTATATACAATACACTCCTCTATTTACAATGAGTACTATTGTATATGACAGTGGATGGTGCTTATTACAATACATGCCTTGTTGGATCAACATCAATGGCATGGCTAGTCGACCACATTTGTTGCTATCTATCTTCCTATCCCATCTGTAGTTAATCCCTGCTGAACATCCAATCAATGGTATTGATCAACACATATTCACCTGGGTAGTGGATAAACATTTCTTTTGCTTATACATAGGGGACATCGCATGGATCGATAAATTCACAATGATGGCTAGAAAGGTGGCACGGGTAGCATGTTTCACATTTGAAAAGGTGTACATGGGAAATAGCAGCCCGATGGAGCAAGTGCAGGTGTACATGGGAAATAGCAGCCTGATGGAGCAAGTGTAGAAGGACATCAACATTATCAACCATGAAATGGGATCTTTTGTTTAATGGTGCAAGTTGATTTCAACCAAAATGATTATTAAAACTCGAGGATGAGTTTTTTTTTTTATTCATCTGGGGAGAATAATGCAGCCTATCTATTACCCTAGCTATTAATGAACATTTAATGGTCATTTCTCTTCCATTACCCTTCCCAATATTTTTCATAATTTTATCCCTCTCTCAACATCTCTTTTCATTTCCAACTCCCAATTTCTCTCTTTTCCATTTAAAGCCCTCCCATTTAATGCCCTCCACTAGACCTCCCCTTCAATGTTTCTTTTCTTTTCCCAAGCTACTCCAACCCATGTCCAACTCCCAGTTCCCCCCTTCTCTATTTAAAGCCCTCTCATTTCAGGCCCTCCACTAGATCTCCCCTTCAATGCTTCTTTTCTTTTCCTAAGCTGCTCCAACCCATGTCCAACTCCCAATTTCTCCCTTCTCTATTTAAAGCTTTCTCATTTAATGCCCTCCCATTTAATGCCCTCCACTAGACCTCCCCTTCAATTTTTATTTATTTTTTTATTTTTTATTTTTCCCAAGTTGCTCCCAATGTTTCGCTCTCCATCATCTATATATATATATGTGTGTGTGTCTGCTTTGAAGAGGAAGAGTGAATACTTGTGAGCTTATTCTATTTGGGAGTGCTTGTACGGCCCCTTTGAGTGAGTTTGAGGTCCTCTTGTGGTGAGAGAGTCCCACACTTGGGTTGAGAGAGTCCCCAAGAGACCCTTGGGTTGAGTGGTCCCTGTACGACCCTTGTCTCCTTGTTATTTTCTAATCGTATTTCTTATTTTGTTATAAAATTATTTTCATTTTCTGATTTGTCTTTCATTTCAAGGCTCAAGGTGCCAATTTCAACCGGCCTCGGCCTCGAAACCGAGATATCTCGGGTTTCAACCGAAACTCGGTTGAAACCTGGTATTTTTCCCGGGACATCTTGAAGCTTGGGTTTGAGACCTTAAAATGTTTTTCTTCATATGAGTTTTTTTCAGTAACCTATTTTAATCATTTTACACATTCCCACATTAGTTTGAATAAAAACATCCAAAATGATAATGTGGTGTGGACCCTTAGTTTCATAGTGTATGCTGAGACTTGGGATTGTGTCTAGAGTTAAGTAGGCAACACGTATTTATGACTAACATTTGCGTACTTTTAACAAGATTTGATCGGAGCGTAACTCCTTTAATATAGCTTGGATTCAAGCAATCTCGAATTCGTTGCAAAGCTAGCATATTCAGCTTTTCAAAAAATCTGAGATTGCTTGAATCCGAGTTATATTGAAGGAGTTACAATCCAATCAAACCATGTTCGAAGTACGGTAATGCTGTTTAAAGTCGTTTGAATGTAAATAATTTTTTGGGCATCAAAGCAAGAGATTATTTTGGTATAGTCTTGGTTTTTAGTGATGCTTTACTATAATAAGATTTATAGAATTTTTATATTTGGAAAAAACCTAGCATTTGGAAGTTAAAAATCGCCCCCGCACCCAAAAGTACGGTTATGTTCTTGAACTGGAGGGTTGATTTGTTATTCTTTTATTCAGTAATGTCTATTGTTCCTGTGTCTAGCCTAAAAAGTGTTGCTTCTGTGTCTTGTTCTTGTCTTTAAAGTTGAAACCTGTCTATTTCTACAGGTTTTGATCGAAACCCAACTTTTTATAGACTAAACCAATGTCGAAACTAGGTTTTGGTTAAAACCTGGTCGAGTTAGACCAAGTTTCAACCGAAACCATGAACTTTCCCATTTCGACCCTCCATCTCGTCTCGGAAAGGGTCAAAACCGAGTTACGCCGGTCGAAACCTCAAATCATGCTTTGAATTCGATATTGGCCTCCATCAAGTTCAAATTCAATCCAAAAATCAATAAGGAAACTCAACTAAGGAAAAGTTTGCTGAGGATCGTTTTGCTACTCCAGTAGATTGGAGTAAATCTCTAGTATTTGATGAAGTCCAACCAGGAGCTTTACCCATACCAAGGAATACCAATAGCATGCCATGCGGTCCTCCCATCGTTAGATAGTCCATTGCCCATTTGGACTTTGTCTGGCCATACTCTTGACTTAGAAGATACATTGGGTGGTGGTGGTGGAAATATTGGCTGCCAACTCTCAAAAGAGAACTTTTAGATTTGCCTGGATAATGTTCAATTCATTTCTCCTTTTTTTCTTTATAGTTATCAGAGCTCGAGTGAAAGTTTGTTGCATCAATATATGGTCCCCGTACGACCCTCGTCTCCTTGTTATCTTGTAATCGTATTTCTTATTTTGTTATAAAATTATTCTCATTTTCTGATTTGTCTTTTAATCCGATATTGGCCTGGATCAATTTTTCTCATGTATTGTTGAGCTAGTAGGCTCAATATATTTGGTGTGTCAAGTATGCTTGCTGTTTCCAATTGGTTATTGGATGTATGCTTCTGGTTTCCAATTGCTTATTGGATGGTCAGACATTTTATTTTACTTGTAATGATTCTTACTACCTATCATTGTACACCAGGCAAAAAGTTTGATACATTTTCCTTGGAATGCAGCTGGATCTTGTTTTTATTCCTTAAGGAGAATGGTTGGCAATGATACTGAGAGTCCTGACAAAAATTTATTACTGATACAGACCATGCATGACCAAAATATTCAAATAGAAGTTTTAGACACTGACAAACTTAAGCAATAATGAATGGCTCACAACTAAAATATGGAGTAGAGTGTTCAAAATTTTCAGTTGTATGGAAGCTCTTCCTACTGGTGTACCCCAAGTTTTGGCTATTGAGAAGTCTTACCATCTATGTTAATGGAGACTTTAAAATAGGAGCTGCACTCTTGTTTGACATGCGGAAGCTGACATTTATTTTTTGAGAGATGAATCTTTTTAAAAAAAATAAAAAAATAAAAAGTGGTTGAAAACAAGTGGACGGCTGAAAATGGAAGGGGAAAATGCCAATACATATGGAGTATATGATTGATTTTGGCTTGGAATTTGATTCTTGGGTAATCCATATAATGACCTATCTGTCTAACAGGCGGAGTTCCCACAGAATCCTTCCAATGTGGCACAATTTGGTGGGCCATCTGCAAGGAACCTTATGCAGAACTTATTAGGAAGTTTAAAAAAGGGCCATGTGGTGGAAGTTCTGTTTTCATTGGGCCCCAGGAGGGGAAGGTCAGAGATGGTCATAACCTTTGGCATTTCTGCATAAATTGGCTGCTTTCAGACTTAAAAGTCGTGTGTGTTTACATTAGCAGCCGAGCTTTTACCATTTGATAAAGTGATGGTCCCTGATAGGGTTCGCTGACTTATGTTGTGTGACACAGTCTACCATTTATATGAATTGCTTTCTTTTGGTATGCCATGTTCAGGGATATTTTCATTGACTATAAAGCCCAATTTTCATTGTCTCAGGCAGAAGTCAATCAGCAAGGGGTATATGAGTCCCTTTTCCGTGACATGATGATTGCTTTTGGAAATTGGGAATTTGATCCAATGGAACTTGAAAACTCATTTCCAAACAATGAAGGTTCTGTCCATTTATGGCAAGGAGATGAGGACAGGCTTGTACCGGTTACTCTGCAGCGTTATATTGCTGGAAAGCTCCCATGGATTCACTTTCATGAGCTCATAGGTTCAGGTCACATGTTTCCTTGCATAGATGGTATGAATGACGCTATTGTGAAGGCAGTTTTGCTTGGAGATGGTTAGCTTCTTAGACATGTAATTGTCCACCTCCCTTGTAGACTTTTGAAGGGTTTTTTTTTTTTTCCCTTCTTCGGGGGGCTATTTCCAATCTTTGTTTGACAAATTTTATTTGAATCCTTATAGATTCATCATTCTGTTGTTGAATGAGAATTGGATTTTAACAATGATAATTGTACTTTGTTGCCTTTGGATTGTCCTGAAGAAATGGTTCTGGCCTATAAGTTTTAGAACTTTTAAAATAATTCATTTGTTTCTTTATTTTGTGCCTCGGATGTCTTATGATCAGTGAATGCGCTTGCATTAACTCGACCTTCTCTAAAATTAGCTAAGAATACAAATAGATATTAAAAAGAAAAGCAAGAGAGTTTTTAAATATATCTGCAAATTGTTTTTCTCTTTTTTTTTTTTTTTGAATGGATAGATACTAAGGTACTTAATATGCTTAATTTTATATGCAGGGTTCTGAGTAAATACACTTAGTTTTACATTTAGGGGCCTGGGTTCCCTACCAGGCCTTTGATATCTGAGAGAGAGAGAGAGGGCAGTGGGGTGAGTTCGAAAATAAAATTATTAGATGATTATATCTGAATATTTTTGTTGACCTTTTCTTGATTGACACCAGCTGAATGCATTATGACTTACAAAATCTGGTTGACTAGGATTGGTGTTTGATGGGTAACAATCCAGACCTGTGGTCTATTTTGTTACCCCTTGAAACTTGTAACGGATATTTCATCCAGCCGTATTTGTTTGCAAGGGAGTTTGGGGTGCAAAAGAAATAGAGGAATAGGATCCATTACCCATATGTTGTGGGATGGATAATGAGAGAAGTTTCATTCGGAGGAAATCATTGTTCATTTCCTCCTTGTTGCATTGGTACATTGAGAGAGAGAAGGGACTGATTTAAAAATTTCATTTGGATACTTCATTACTCAGACCATCTTTGTCTCACACCTCTCTCAGTCAATGTGGAACATTGATGGCCTATCTACCTGCTACTCTCGAAAGGTCGGCAGAACCTTGTCAGTGAAGCAATTGAAGGAGATGTTGAGGAGGTGGTGCTGAGATGAGACAGAGAATGATCATGCAAGTTGTAGGGCCTGTTTAAACACTCCCAATCCTGGATTCCATTGATTCTGACTCCCACAGAACCATTTGGGAGCAGAATGACATTTGGTAAATCCGGTCTGATCCCAAGCTCCAAGGGATTGGACTGCTTCAAAAATTGGAATCAAATCAGGAATCCAGGAGCTTGTTTTGGAAGCTCCCAACAATCTGAATCAAATAATCAGGAGATAAAAAGAGTTCTTGTCCAAAACAGCTCTCACCTAAATTTCTACTCCCTGATAAAACTCAATGATTTCTTCTTATCTTCTTCTTCCAGCTCGCGAAGGCATCAGCTCTGGTTTCTCTCTTTCATCCACCTAACGAAGGCATCATCTCTGGTTTCTCGCTTTCATCCTCCTCGTGAGGGCATCAACTCTCAAAGCAAACAAATTGTTTTCTTTATCATTGCAAAGGCAGACTGGTTGGAGTGCCTTCAGTTAGTTCAAGCTCAATATTTAGATTGAAGGTGAAAACAAGCAACCTTCCTTGGAAGAAAATCATCTTTCGAAAGCCCTACTGTAAAATTTAAAACACACACACACACACACACACAAGATTTGGGGAGGGGCACGAAACACTGAAGAAATGGGCAAAAACTATAGGCAGAATAAACTGGAGAAATGGTTCCTGCATTTGCCAAATGGCAGTTCAGGGTGCGCGGCCCAGATTTTATGGATAACTTGTTTGCTTCATCCTCTGTATATGGTTAAAATTTCACACCAATCGGACATCTCCTTGTTAAATTTCATTTCATAGACATTATTTTATTCTTCTAGGTGGACAAGGTGGGCACAAACATATGATCACATGGCTTGAATGCAAGACATCGACCACCACAGAAATTGGGCTTTAGCCCAAGTGAGAGAGAACAATCATCTGCAAGGATAATCAGAGAATCTATGCAATAAAGATATGATATATTTGAACAATCATCTGCAAGGATGATCATTCTATTCCTTGTTACGGAGTCATTCTATTCCTTGCTAGGGATTAACTTGAAGTACCCTTTGGTTCTTTTGGTAGCTGGCCACCGACCTGGATAGCGGCACTTGGGTTGCTTCTCTTCTAAATCATTTGGTGAAACAATTAGCGCATATCCAAATAATGAGGTGCTTCAATCAAAGTAAGGGGTCGGCTATGCCGCTAATGTTGTGGTCCTCTTAGCATTGCTCTATTCAATACATAGACCTTTGGGATTCGATGACTTACAAAGACAGTAATGAAAGAGTTTTCCTTTTATACATAGGTCTTCGGTGCTATGCGCTTCTTCTATAAGTCAGGTGAGGAGTCTCGAAAGCACACTTTGGAAGATACCTCATCTTTAATTCAACTCAACTGAACTAAGCCTTTTCCCAATTAAATGATGTCGGGTACATGAAATCTGTATTACCTTTTAATCACTATTTAAGGTCATGTAAGTGGTCATTCTCCCGTATCATTGATTAATTAAAAGCTCTAGCTATTTATATTGCCATCTCATTCTTTTCTGTCAAGATTAGCTAATGCCCACTCTTCTAGTTCTATTTTCTTAGTTCCAGTCCTGTTTTTTGAGTAAGTTGTTTTGTTATATTGCTATTGCTTGAAAGCCATCTATGTCCTGATATCATATTTATAATTTATCGATTATAGTTTTTAAGAATGGCAACAATTTCAAGACAAGACACTGAGTTGATCAAGTGTATTAAGGCCGAGTTGGATGTTAATGCGGATGTCATGGGTGAGGAAGTAGTAAAGGGGAACAAAACAACAACCATATTTAACTAGGCAAGATGGAACAATATAAAGACAAAACTGGAGGCAATGTTAGGTCGACCTTTCATACTGTTTCGGCCCAGATCCGTCCTGTGAGTCCTCCGAGCTGACTGGACCTGCAAGACAAGGAAAGACAAAGGAGGGGGGAGGCGGGCTGGATGCCCCGGGTCCACTCCGATGCCAAAGTTAGGGCTCTGTGAACAGTCAGTGGGCTCGGTGTTGAGCCCACGAAGATATTATAGAAAAGTGTGGGGTGAGGTGAGATTTTCCGTCCCAAATGTCAGAGCGTGAATCTCTAGGAAGAGTAATGAGCAGTAAATGTTGTGTGTCTGAAAACCTCGGGATTTGCCCTATTTATAGTGAATAGTGCATATTTCCAAAATGCCGATTTTACCCTTTGCTCTTGTGTTTGAGGAGCCTTCTTACGTCGAATAGGGGATTGCCACGTGGCTCCGAGGTTGAGTCCTACGTGTCGAGGTTGCATTGCTAGCGTGGCGTAATTCCCTAACACTTGCCTCGTTGCCCTACTGAATCTGTAGGGTTCGGCTGAGCAAAAATAGAATGACAAAACTTTCCTCCCAACAACTTGCCTCGTTGCTCCGCTGAATCCGTAAGTTTCAGCTTGTGCAAAGAAGACTGACCGGACGTTGTCCCAACAACTTGCCTTGTTGCTCCGTTGTGGTGTTTGATGTGCTGGAGACTGATGGGGTTCTGGAGTTTGTTGGGGGTGAGTGCCGAGGTGGACACTGCGGCTCAGTCGCACTAGCCGACGAGGGAAGACCGAGGCGCATACGGATGCGGAAGGTCGATGTGATATAACAGTCTTGGATCCGAGCCATCGCAGCCTTCAAAAAGGGAAACCAATGCCCTCGATAAAGGAACCAATTGTTCAACCACTCACCAAAGGAGTTCATGAAGATCGTCAACTTGCTTTTTACTTTTTCCCTTTTTTTTTTTAAATTAAATCCCAGTCGCCTTTTTTTATTTTGACCAAGGCCGGGGTGGCCACCGCAGCCCAAACCCCCGGTCAACTGTTTCTTTTTTTTTTTCTTTTTTTAAAAAATTTTTTTTTTGACGGCGGGACCTTCATTTTCAAATAGGAGGGACCTGAGGTGGCCGCCTCGGTCAAGTCGCCTCAGTCTTTCAAATTTTTTTTTTTTTTGAGTAGGCAGAGCTCTAAGGAGAATTGAACTCCTGGCCTCTTGCCTGATGCATGGGAGGTGGTCATGCACGTGACCGCCTCTATCATGGAGATCCATTTGAGCGGACTGATGTGTCTAGGCCGAGGTGACTGCTTCGGTCAATACCCGTCGATTTTCATACGAAAAAAGGCTTGAGGTACGGGATATGGTTGCGCATGTGACCGCTTCATTCTTTTGACTTTGCAATGTCCGAGCTGTCCATCTCGGCCGATATGCCTCGGTCTCCTGAAGATAGGGGCCTGATGTGAGGGAGGTGGTCTTGCACGTGACCGTCTCCGTCGGTTGGTTTTGATCTGATTGATGTGATCGATCCGATGTGAACTGATCCGATGTGACTGGACCGATGTGACCGATCCGATGTAAACGATTCGATGTGAACTGCTCCGATGTGAACTGAACCGATGTGACCGATCCGAGGTGACTAGACTGATGTGGGCACCGCGGCCAGTACACATCGGTCTATTGAAAGAAATTCACCGATGTGGTCACGGGATTGGCACGTGACTTATGCAAATGTATCATGATCTAAAGAAATTATATTGGTGGAGGGGAATGAAAGTAGATATAACCAAGTTCGTGTCTCAATGCCTAAATTATCAGAAAGTAAAGGCTGAACGACAAAAACCGGCAAGACTGTTACAACCGTTACCGGAACCAGCATGGAAATGGGACTGCATCACTATGGACTTCGTCATAGGATTACCATTGACTCTTCGAGTAGTTGACGCAGTTTGGGTGATTGTAGACCGCCTGACTAAAACAGCTCGCTTTATACCTATACGACCTCAGTATACACTGGAGAGGTTAGCTAAGCTGTATGTGGATAACATTGTGCGATTACACGGTGTACCTGAAAGCATTGTGTTCGATAGAGATCCACGATTTACTTCAAAGTTTTGGGAAGGATTGCAAAAGGCTATGGGTACAACATTGAAGTTTAGCACTGCATTCCATCCACAGATAGACGGACAGTCAGAGCGTACAATTCAGATTCTAGAAGATATGCTTCGAGTATGTGTAATTGATTTTGAAGGATCATGGGATGAAAAGTTACCACTGATTGAGTTCGCTTATAACAAAGCTATCAGACTACTATACAGATGTCATCCTATGAAGCACTGTATGGCAAGAAGCGTCGAACTCCTTTGTTTTGGAATGAAGTTGGGGAACATAGTATCGTTGGACCAGAATTTGTTGAAGAGACTTGTCGAGTGGTTGACATTATCAAGGAAAGAGTGTGGACAGCTCAGAATTGTCAGAAGTAATATGCAGATACTCGACGCCGAGACCTTGAATTCGTCGTGGGTGATAAAGTATTCTTAAAAGTATTGCCTATGCGAGGATTGAAATGGTTCGGACAGAAAAGGAAATTAAGTCCAAGATATGTCGGGCCATATGAGATTCTAGCTAAGCGTGGAAAAGTGGCTTACCAGTTAGCACTACCACCATCTATGTCAAGTGTGCATGACGTATTTCATATTTCCTTATTGAAGAAGTATGTCAAGGATCCGACGCACGTTTTGACAATAGACTTACCTGATTTGACTGAAGATTTGACATTTGAAGTAGCACCGACTGAAATCACTAGTCGAAAGGTTCAACGACTACGCAACCATGATATCTATTATGTTAAGGTCACCTGGAGAAGTAGAGATATGGAAGAAATCACATGGGAAGAAGAGAATGCTATGCGAAAGCAATATCCTCATCTATTCGACTCGGAAGGTATGTACAATTTCGAGGACAAAATTTTTATAAGTAGGGGGGAGTTGTAGGACCCGTATCAAACTAATCCGGTCCTACCACCTTGAACAAGGTCTACCCATCATGGTCAAGCCAAATTGATCAAGTGATGGAAGGAGATAACGATCCCAGGTGTTAAACTGACCCAAAAACACAAAAATAAGGGGGAGGGTGGCGTACCCAGCAAGGCAGGGTCGGACCCCCCCAAGGTAAAAAGTCAGACCCTGAGTTTCTAACCGAGGGTCAGACAATTTAAAACCAGGGGTCAACGGGATCTCCGACCCCCTCATCGACCCCCAGTCTGCCGACAGAAATCGTGAATTGGGAACTTTCCAAATTTCAATGGGGTTCTTTCCTAATCTCAATGGAACTTATTTTGGGAGTTTCTACTCTATAAATAGGATGTCTCTAAGCCTCTTTCACTCCTTTTAGAACCCTAATTGGATTGAGAGAAAGAGAAGAGAAGGAAAGTGGAGAAGAAAATCAAAGAGAAGGCTTCAGAGGAACTAGCCTAATTCTCAGGTATGGATACTATCTCCATGTAATTCTAAAGACCTTAGAATAGATAGGGAAGTGGGAATGATCTAGGAGAAACCCAAATCATCCACCCATGGTTAGGTTTCATGGAAAATCATGGGAGAGATCATACAAACCATATAGGTGAATAAACTATGGTTCTAAACCATAAAACATGTATGGAATGGATTGTAGAAGCAAGCCATAGGACCCAAACACGAAGGAATGGACTGTAGGACCTAAAATTCGACTAAACCCACGGGGGGTCGCACGGGGGTCGATTACCAATCGACCCTACCAGACCCTAACATCGACCCCCAGTGTTCGGGATGTTCAGAATCTGGGTGGTAGCACCCAGGGTCTCGATGGAACCTCCAACCCTGGCATCGACCCCCAATTAACAGTAGGCTTTTTAAAATCAAAATTAATTCTAATTAAATTCTATCGACTTGATTAGGTCTTCTAGTGATATAATATTGATATTTAGTTGATTCTTAAAGCTTAAAAGAGGATCTACAATCAAGCAAAGATGAGGGAACAAGACCTAAACTAATTGGTTAATAATAAACTGTTTTATTCTTGATTCCAATGTCGTGATTGATTCTATGCGTGTATGCTTGCATGTGCATTCAACATGTCATCCAATATTTATATTATTACTGTTCATGTATATTTAAATTATTGTTTATAACATGATGATGATGATGATGATGATGATAGGAATAGGCATGTGAATGTATGTGTGTGGTTGATGTGCTTAATGCGAGCGAGTATCAGGGGGGGTGTCATAGGTTGGGCCTCAGCACTCTAGCTCTATCTCTAACTCAAGTCTTGTCCATTGACATCGTCGTATCGCCATTACCTTAGCAGAGCTATTACGTCGTAGTGTATGAGGGGAGGTGGTTTCGGACCGTATAGTCTCTGACTCTGCCGGGGGGCCTTAGCCCTATCTCTATGGATGTATTGAGGGATGCTGGGGTGAGGCCTTGGATACACTGATTGGCATTAGGATTAGTTAGTTGCGAGCCCAGTTTGGGAGCCCTCGTCAGCAGGGGCTTACGTGTTTGTATGGGTAGAGTATCAGGGGAAGTGTCATAGGCCGGGCCTCAACACTTTAGCTCTATCTCTATTCCATGGTAGGGTGGATGGAGACGACAATAAACGTTACCTTTGGCGGGCTTCCACACCCTGTGCATAGAGGCGAGGCGGCCACCGAACATTTCTATAGCGCATTGCAAACTTATTTACCTCACCAAAGATATGAATTGAATGCATACATATGTTTGTTGTATTGTTTTGTTTGCTCACTGAGCCATGATGTGTGCTCACCCTTTCGACGTCGAATATTTTTAGTTGATGATGCAGGTACCACTATTGAAGATTATATGAGTGCTCCGGTGTACGGGCGTGTTGCTGCAATGGAAGCCGAAGACTTAGAGGATACGCATGGTCCCTCATGCGAGTGCAACTCATGCGTATTCGATTAGATTTTATTTGAATTTATAAAGGGATGTAATTGATATTTTATTTATTATATCTCAGTTGATACAACAATAAATTGATATTTTATTTATGATTATTATAGTTAGAGTTCTCAGTTCATTTACTATAAGACTCCCGCTATTGTGTATTTATTCTGATTATGGTTGTGGATGTGTATGGTTTTATTTTTTAACGGACACAGCCTATTAGAGATCCTGGTTGAACCGTTGATTTATTAGCGGTTCATCACACTATTCTGAATGGTGCAGAATTGAGGTGTGATAGTCGGGCCTAGTGGACCAAGTGCATGAAGTAACCACAAGACCAGATATGAAATTTAATTCAAAAACAGTCAATTATGAACGTGTGGTCGCATACCTAAACAGGTGTGATTGACCACACCACAAAATAATGCAACCACAGGAATTTAAGTTGTGTGGTCGCATGTTTCAGAGGGTGTGGTCGACGGGTTTTGCGACCCCACCTCCGACCATACGGATTCCAGACAGAACCGAGTTTAGGAAACCTTCCTAATCTGAAGGGGGTTCTTTCCTAAACTCAGTAGGGCTTATTATGGAGGATTTTTCTCTATAAATAGGACGTCCCTTGGCCTCTTTCATCCTTTTAGAACTCAAACTGAAAGTAAGAAGGAGAAGAGAAGGAAGAGAAAGAGAATTGAAAAAGAAGACTAAGAAGGGAAAATTCAGAGAAGACCTCTGAATCTTCAACAAGTTTAAGGTATGGAACATTTCCCTTGTCAATTGAGAGCCTAGAATATTTCATGAAAGAGATAGGATTTAAGTGAGAACCCAATCATCAATCCATGGACAAATTCCAAGAGAATCCATGGAAAGAATTTATGTCAATGTGGATTTTGTATAAAATACAAGTTCTGAGCCATAGAGCAATCATAGGAAGGACCATGATGATAAGCCAAGGAATCCAAACATGAAGGAATGGAGTTGAGAGTGAAAAATCGACCATCACACGTGTGGTCGCACTTGTGGTCTCATGATGTGTGACCACACGAGACACACATATTCCACCACACACCCTTGGGAAGTTTTCAGGAAGGGTGTGGTTGCATGTGTGGTCGCAGGATATGCGACCACTCCATGCGACTACACGCCCTGTGGTTGCAGAAACTGAGACCACAGGTGCTGCCACACCTGCGACCCTTCAGTTTCTGTTGGTTTAAACTGATGGAAATAAATTTTAATTTTAAATTTATAAATTTGTTAGGTTTCCAAGTGCTCTAAGAGTGAATTACAAAGCTTGAACAAGGATCTAATATCAACCAAAGGTGAGGGAACAAGACCTAAATTAATTGACTAATAATAAACTGTTTTTATTTATTGAGTCCAATGCCATGAATGATTCTATGTTTGTATGCGTATATTGTGCATTTCACATGTGATCCAATATTCCTGTTATTACTGTTCATGCATATTTAATTCAGTTTATTTATAACATGATGATGATGATGATGCTAGGAATAAGCATGTGAATGTATGTGTGTGGTTAGTATGCTTAATGCGAGTGGAGCATCAGGGGGAGGACGAGACACTGTGGCTCATCCTGGTCACCAAACTCTAGCTCTTTCTCTACTCAAGTCTCGTCCACTGGCATCGTCGAATCACCATTACCTTAGCAGAACTATTACGTCGTAGGGCATCATGGAAGGTGGTCTTGGACCGTGTAGTCTCTAACTCTGCCGGGAGGCCTTAGCTTTATCTCTATGGATGTATTGAGGGATGCTGGGTTGAGGCCTTGGATATACTGTTTGACATTAGGATTGGTTAGTAGCTAGCCCAGTTTGCAAGCCTCGCCAATAGGGGCTTACGTGTTGGTATGGGTAGGGCATCAAGGGAAGTGTCATGCGGTGTTTGATCTGGGCACTTTAGCTCTATCTCTATTCTATAATGGGTGCATGTGGTATGACAATGGTGTTTGATCCATTGGGCGGCTTCACACACTCGTGTATAGAGGTGCGGCGGTCACCTATCCTTTGTATTGCACATTGCAAACTTATGAACCAGACCAAAGATATGAATTGAAATGCATGCATATGTTTGTTGCATTGTTTTGTTTTCTCACTGAGCCATGATGTGTGCTCACCCTTTCGATGTCGAATATTTTTAGTTGATGATGCAGGTCCTACTGTAGAAGATTATGTGAATGCTCCAGTGTACGGACATGTTGCAGCGATGGATATGGAAGCTATGATGGAGTCGCATGATTCGTCGTACGAGTGCAACTCATGCGTCTTTGATTAGATATATTTGTTGGATTATTCAGAAGATGTAATTGATTAAATTATTTTATTTTATGTCTTCAGTTATTTGAAATAATTGGATACTTTATTTATGATATCATTGTTAGATACTCAGTTCATTAATATTAAAGACTTCCGCAATTGTTTATTTACTCTGATTATGGTTGTGGATGTGTATGGTTTAAGCAAAAAGGACACAGTCTATTCGAGATCCTGGTTGAACCGTTGGATCATAGACGGTTCATCACACCATTCTGGTTGCTGCAGAATTGGGGTGTGACAGTTTCGGTTGACCAGTATGCGTAGGCAGACCACTTAGATCCGGAAACAGATCTCTGCGGGTCCTACTTTCCAAATTCCTAACCAAAGGACTTTCCTAATGTTAAGGGGCTTCCTAAACTCAACCCTAGTCTATATAAGGACCCATAAACCTCCTTAAATCCCTTTCATTGATCCTCACAAACCCTAAAGAGGAGAAAGAGATTAAAGAAGGAGAAGGAGCTAAGGAAGGAGAGGGAAGAGCTGCCATTGCCATTGGACGAAGAACACTCTACCACGAACCATCGGTAAGTGCTTAAACCTTCCTCTAAGTTAAGCGCTATAGTAGGCTAGTCATGATTGGAACAATACCATGTAAGGTGAACTGTTGATCTCTTGATATAAATCTGAATATGCCGTCAAACCCTAATCCAGTCGGTAAACCCTAGATTCAAGTTCTAGGTTGAAGATCATCGAAAATAGGACTTCAATGGAGTTGGAAACAACTCTAACTCAGTGCTCAAACCTAGAATGCATAGGAAAAACCCTAGAATCAATAGGGGGTGACCGACGGAAGGTGAAAACCGGGTGTAGGGTCTTCCAGAGACATACCAGTCAACCATACCGGTCGCACCCTATACGATCGGTACCTGCGACCGGTATCTCCCAGAGACTGGTTTGTGGGGACCGATCGACCATACCGGTTGCAGCTTTCCCCACAGTGCTGCGGCAGGTACCTGTGACATTTACCCGCGACCGGTCTGCTCTGTGAGGAGTGTTTTGACCTTGTTGGTTTTCTGACCAACGTAAACCCTAAGAAAAACTATTCTAGCTCAATCCTAATGTCGTGTAGGACCTTGTGATAGCAAGTTTGGATTCTATGATGCGGAGCAAGCTATGAATCAAGCGTCAGGTAAAGGAATCAGACCTAAACCCTAATAATTTAATAACAGTAAAACGTTATTAATAATTATGATTCTATGGACTGATGTTTGTGCATACTTGCATGTCATCTTTACTTTCAGTTATTATATTGTTCATGCATACTCGCTATGCTAGGATGTGACTATTAGGCATGTGATTATTTTCATTGGTGTGTGGAATGGGAAGGGCCTGGGGTCTGGGATCATTCCTCACACTAGCACCTTTTCGTATCGTTCTGACTTAGCATGCTTGGTGCGGGTAGGGTATCAGGGGAGGAAGTGGCACTATGGTCTCCGGCCTGGCCACTAGACTCTAACTCTATCTCTATGCCGTAGGTAGCTGTGCTGGGATAGGGCATACTATGATGACATATAGGATTGGTTAGTTGCGAGCCCAGTTTGTAAGCCATCGCCAATAGGGGCTTACGTGTTGGTATGGGTAGGGTATCAGGGGAAGTGTTGGCGGTGTTTGATCCGGACGCTTTAGCTCTATCTCTATTCCATGGTGGGTGCATGTGGGATGACAGTGGTGTTTGGTCCATTGGGCGGCTTCACACACTCGTGTATAAAGGTGCGGTGGCTATCAATCCTTTCTATAGCACATTGCAAACTTAAACCAGACCATAATGTGAATGTTACTCATGCATATGTTTGTCGCATTGTCTGATTGTCTTACTGAGCTAAGTTGTGAGCTCATCCTATATATATATATACATGTTTTAGATGTTGATGCAGGTTATACTATGGAGGACTACATGGATGCTCCAGTGTATGGAGGTGTTACTGCTTTAGAAGTGCAAGCAGGAGAGGACGAGCATGACGCTTCATGAGAGTGCCCTTTCTGCGTGTACCTCTAGGATGTTGATTTAATTTATTTTATTTATTTTTAGTTGGAGATACAATTGATGTAAGGATAATTATTTATGTTTCGGTATTTGAATAACTAGATAATTTTTTTATCAATAGAAGTACTCAATTCATTTAATTTAAGACTTGCGCTATATTTTATTATATTCTGATTATGGTTATGTGCAATGGTTTGTATGAGTGGACACGGTCTTATTGAGATCTTAGTGTGAACCATTGGTTCAGTGACGGTTCACTCACACTTCTTGTTCAGTCAGAATTGGGGTGTGACACCGATGGTCCCAAGCTAAGGAAGGGGCAAGGGAGGCTCGTATTCACCAAGAAGAAAGTGGAAGAGGCTTCACTGCTCTGCGAGGAAGGATACCCATCTGGGATAAGCTCGGACCATACCAAACATCCAACGAAGGGATCAAGGTATTGAAGACCACACCCCGCCACTAGAGGCCGTCTTACAACCTAATATTGGGGCAAGAGACCCAATGCACATGGAGGTGGCTGCACGCATTGAAAACCAGTTGGTTCAGCTCTAGCAAAAGATTGAAGTCATGGAGAGAGCTGGTCATAACATGGAGATGGAGAAGGATTACTCGACAGACAACCCCCTCACCGATATTATCATGAGGATACCCTTACCCAAGCGCTTCAGCATGCCACCCGTGGATTCCTATGATGGGTTTACCGACCTAATCGAACATTTAAATCATTTTGTGGGGGCCATGAAGCTCCATGCCTATCTGGACGCGATCATGTACATGGCATTTTCGTTAACATTGTAGGGAGTCACACAGATGTGGTTTAACAACCTTCCCCCGAGGTCGATCGATGGATTCCAAACATTAAGCAAGTCATTCCAAATACACTTCTAGGCAAGCAGGGTGCAGCAAAAGGCGAGCGCACACCTCATGAATATGAGACAACAACCAGGGGAGTCCCTGTGTGCTTTCCTGGCCAAGTTCAATTTAGAAGTGCTACAAGTTAAGGACATCAAGGATCCAATCCATTTTGCCACTCTTAGGGCAGTAGTCACTGATGAAAAGCTTAGATTCTCCATCGCCAAAAAAGAGTCAGCCAACCTCTAGGAGCTCTTGGCTCATTGCGAGAAGTTTGCTACCGTAAATGAAATTTACGAGGCCAACAAAGACGTCCATCCCACCCCCGACAAAAGGGGAGAAGAGGCAAAGGAAGCCGTATATCCTACTGAACACAAGCAATTTAGGAGGGAAGAAGCGAGAGCCATGGGGATACTAAGAAGATTTGAGGACTACACCCCCTTGAACCATCCAATGGGTGTTGTGTATACTTTAATTGAAAAAGATGGCTACCTTTAGAGGCCACTAAAGATTGTGACCTAGACTCAATGACGGAATCCGAACAAGTATTGTTGGTATCACCATGACATCGGACACACCACTGATGAGTGTCAATATTTAGAAGCTGAGATCGAGGACCTCATCTGAAGAGGATATTATGGTCAATATGTAGATCACAATGTGCCCAGAGTACCAGCACTGGCTCGGGAGGATGCAAGGGTACTACCGCCACCCACACAGGAGAGATCCCTATGCGGGAACAACGAAGAAAGGTAAAAAGAGCAGCTAACTTGGGGCATAGGAGAGAGTCTCAAAGAGAACCATTGGACAACGGAAGAAGAAGGGAGGCAAACGACATAAGACATAGAGACCAGCGGGTCGAAGATGCCCCAAGGCACGAGGAAAGACAAGAAAGAGTGCCTACTCTAGCACAAAGGGCAGTCAATGTCATCCGATCCCAATTTGCACTCGCCCTCGATCCAGTCCCTCAGCAACTGCATGAGATTGGGAGAATCCTCAACACATTGGAGACCAGAGAACGACCGCTCGTGAGGATTGACCCCAGAATTGCCCATCATCGGCAAGACCAAACGAGGCCGCCTCTCCCCCACTTAGTGTTGGATCCCCCCGAGAAGCTCGTCGACTGCCCCAATGACTTTGTCAATGCCATTCGAGTCATGCAGCCAAACTACATTCCCCCTGTAAGGATACCAAATCAAGACAACATTAGTAGCGGGCCAGTCATCAAAAGCCAACTCATAAATAACTAACCTGCATTGACCGCGGTGGCTGCCTCGGCCTCGGAGGACACTCTAAGGATTGACCTTGCATGAGAGGGAAGGAAGGCAATGACCATCGCCAGTGGCCCCGCATCAGGCAACACATCCGCTAAGGCCCAAAAGGCCTACGCAAGGAGTGTAAAGTCTACCGAATGGCCGGGGAAAAGGGCAAGAACTAGGGACTTCTTAATCTTCAACGATGAGGACCTTTGCGGATTAGAAGTCCCTCATGATGATGCCATCATTATCACCCTGTGCATCGATGATAGTGACGTACACAAGATCATGGTGGACACCAGTAGTTCTGCAGACATAATATATTGGCAGGCCTTCCAACACATGGAGATACCTCAAGATCGACTTCTGCCAGTAGATTACCCCATGATTAGCTTCTCCAGAGACCTTGTGACAGTCAAAGGCTCCATCCGCTACCAGTTCGGGCTGGCTTTAACCCCAAGGAGTTGCGAGTTATAATAAACTTCTTTGTCGTCGACATGCCTTCTTTTTATAACACTTTACTAGGTCTACTCGGGCTCCGTGCCCTGTGATCTATCCCATCTACATAAAGTCTGGTGATAAAATTTCCCACACCCAAGGGTGCAGGAGAGTGTAAGATAGACCAGGTGGTCGCCCGAAAGTGTTACTCGGCCGAGCTAACCGGCCTCAAAAAACCAGCCCAAGCCTTCACAATACAATTTGAAGATCTGAGGGATGACCCCAATCAGCAAAGAGGGGCCCCTATCGAGGACCTGCTCATAGTTCCCCTATGTAAGACAATCCCGAAAAAGACCATACATGTAGGATCAACTCTAAAAGAACCCCGGAAGACGGAGCTGATCACCTTCTTGCGCAACAATGCAGACATCTACGTGTAGTCGACATCCGACATGCCAGGCATTCCAAGGGAAATGGCAGAACATTACCTGAGCATTGACCCATAATACTGCCCTGTGCGTCAGAAAAAAAGGTCATTTTCCCCTGGCAGGCAGAGGCACAGTGATGAAGAGGTTGACAAACAGCTCAGAGAGAACTTCATATGGGAAGTCACTTACCCAGAATGGATCTCCAATGTTGTGATGGTCCTTAAGAAGGACAACAAGTAGCAGATTTGCATCCACTTGTTAGACCTCAATGAGGCTTGCCTCAAGGATAGCTTCCCTCTCCCACTCATTGACCAGTTGATCGACGCCACAGCAAGACATGAGCAGCTCAGCTTCATGGATGCCTACTCACGCTATAACGAGATCCGGATGCATAAGGTTGACATTGAAAAAATTGCATTCGTAACCAACAAAGGTCTATTATGCTACAACGTCATGTCGTTTGGATTGAAAAACGTCGAAGCAACCTACCAAAGACTATGAACAAGGTTTTTGAAAGCAGATCGGCCAAAATGTCGTCTACGTCGATGACATGCTGGTCAAAAGTGTCACACCCCAATTCCGTACTATTCAGAACGGTGTGATGAATCACTAATAAACCAATGGTTCAACCAGGATCTCTAATAGGCTGTGTCCTTTAACTTAAACCATACATATCCACAACCATAATCAGAATAAATACACAATAGGCAGAAGTCTTAATATTAAATGAACTGAGAATCTAACTGTGATAATCATAAATAAAATATCCAATTATGTTGTATCAACCGAGACATAAGTAAATAAGTATCAAATTACATTTCCTTAATAAAAATCTAATCGGAAATGCATAAGTTGCACTCGCATGATGAATCATGCGTCTCCACTATATCTTCAGCATCCATTGCAGCAACGTGCCCGTATGCAGGAGCATTCATATAATCTTCCACGGTCATAACTGCATCATCAACTAAAATATTCGAATTCGAAAAAGATGAGCACACATCACGGCTCAGTGAGCAAACAAAACAATGCAACAAACATATGCATGCATTCAATTCATATCTATGGTCTGGTATATAAGTTTACAATGTGCTATAGAAAGGTTCAGTGGCCGTCTCACCTCTATACACGAGTATGTGAATCCGCCCAATGAATATCGTTATTGCCGTCCCACATGCACCCACCATGGAATAGAGATAGAGCTAAAGTGCTTAGGACCGCACCGCATCACACTTCCCCTGATGCTCTACCCATACCAACACGTAAGCCCCTGTTGGCGAGAGCTTGCAAACTGGGCTCACAACTAACCAATCCTAATGTCAAATAGTGTATCCAAAGCTTCACCCCAGCATCCCTCAATATGTCCATAGAGATAGAGCTAAGGCCCCCGACAGAGTCGAAGACTACACGGTCCGAGACCATCTCCCCTGATGCCCCCTACGACGTAATAGTTCTGCTAAGGTAATGGCGATATGACGATGTCAGTGGACAAGATATGAGTAGAGATAGGGCTAAAGTGCTTAGGACCGCACCGCATCACACCTCCCCTGATGCCCCACTCGCATCAAGTACACTAACCACACACAAACATTCACATGTCTATTCCTAGCATCATCATCATCATCATCATGTTATAAATAAACTGAATTAATTATGCATGAACAGTAATAACAGGAATAGTAGATGACATGTGATATGCACATAACAATCATACAATCATAGAATCATACATGGTATTGGACTCAATAAATGAAAACAGTTTATTATTAGCCAATTAATTTAGGTCTTGTTCCCTCACCTTTGCTTGAGTGTAAATCTTCTTTCAAGCTTTAAGAATTACCTTTATATCAATAGAAAACCTAACAAGTTGATAGATTTTAATTAGAATTTATTCCGATAGTTTTAAGCTTGCTGTAAAGCTAGGGTCGCAGGTTGGGTCGCAGGTTTCTGCGACCCCAGGGTATAGGGTCGATCCTAGGGTCGGTTGTCCTATCGACCCTAGGTGCGACCGCAGCTTCCCTGGACTTCCCGAGAGCTTGGGGTCGATCCTGTGGTCTGGTAGGGTCGGTTCCCAATCGACTCTACGTGCGACCGTACATGGTTTAAGTCGACCTTTCATTCTACAGTCTCTTCTTTCATGTTTGGGTCCTTTGGCTTACTTCCATAGTCCATTCTATGCTTATTCTATGGCTTAAAACTCCAGGTTAAACACTTATTTTGTCTACCATGACTCCCTCCATGGATTCTATTGAAATCTTTCCATGGATGGATGATTTGGGTTTCTCCTAGATCATACTCTCTTTATATACCATTCTAGGGTCCTACATAATTTATGGAGAATGTAATCATACCTTAAGCTTGCTGAGATTCAGAGATTTCTCTGAATTTCTTCTCCTTAGTCTTCTTCTCCAACTCTCCTTCTCTTTTCCTTCTCTTCTCTTTCTCTCACTTTCAATTAGGGTTTCAAAAGGAGTGAAAAAGGTTAAGGGACGTCCTATTTATAGAGGAAAATCTCCCAAAATAAGTTCCATTGAGATTAGGAAAGAATCCCCTTAAAATTAGGAAAGTTTCCTAATTACGGTTTATGTCGGTGATCCTAGGGTCGATGCTAGGATCGCAGATCCCGTCGACCCTAGGGTTTCAGGCATCCAACCCTAGGACTAAAAGTGATGGGTCTATCTTCTGATGAGGTGGGGTCGACCCTACCTTCTATTTTACTATTTTTGGGTCAATTTCATACTTGGTCTTGCGATTTCCTTCACGCACTTGGTCCACTTGGCTCGACCATGATAGGTAGACCTGGTACAAGGTGGTAAGACCGGTTAGTTCGATACAGGTCTTACAACTCCCCCCTACTTATAAAAATTTCATCCTCGAAATTTGTACATACCTTCCGAGTCGAAAAGATGAGGGTATTGCTTTTACATAACATTCTCTTATTCCCATGTGATTTCTTGTATATCTCTGCTTCTCCAGGTGACTTTAACATAATAGATGTCACGGTTGCATAGTCGTTGAACCTTTCGGCTGGTGATTTCAGTTGGTGCTACTTCAAATGTCAAATCATCAGTCAATTCAGGTGGATCTACTGTCAAAACGTGCATTGGATCTCTGACGTACTTCTTCAATAATGAAACATGGAATACATCATGCACACTTGACATAGATGGTGGTAGCGCCAACTGGTAGGCCACTCTTCCACGTTTGGCTAGAATCTCATATGGCCCGACATATCTCAGACTTAGTTTCCCTTTCTGTCAGAACCGTTTCAAACTGTGCATATGTGACACTTTGAGGAATACCTTATCACCTACGGCAAATTCAAGGTCTCGGCGTCGAGTATCTGCATATTGCTTCTGACGATTTTGAGCCGTTTTCACTCTTTCCTTAATGATGTCGACCACTCGACAAGTCTCTTCAACAAATTCTGGTCCAACAATGCTACGTTCTCCAACTTCATTCCAAAACAAAGGAGTTCGACACTTCCTGCCATGTAGTGCTTCATAGGGTGACATCTGTATAGTAGCCTGATAGCTATTGTTATAAGCGAACTCGATCACTGGTAATTTTTCATCCCATGATCCTTTAAAATCAATTACACAGGCTCGGAGCATGTCTTTTAGAATCTGAATGGTACGTTCCGACTGTCCGTCTGTCTGAGGATGGAATGCAGTACTGAACTTCAATGTTGTATCCATAACCTTTTGTAATCCTTACCAAAACTTTGAAGTAAATCATGGATCTCTGCCGGGCACAATGCTTTCAGGTACACCATGTAATCTGAAAATATTATCCACATACAACTTAGCTAACCTCTCCAGTATATACTGAGGTCATATAGCTATAAATTGAGCCGTTTTAGTCAGGCGGTCTATAATCACCCAAACCGTGTCAACTACTTGGGGAGTCAATGGTAACCCGATGACGAAGTCCATAGTAATGCAGTCTCATTTCCATGCTGGTTCCAATAACGACTGTAACATTCCTGCAGGTCTTTGTCGTTCAGCCTTCACTCTCTGACAATTTAGGCATTGAGACACGAACTTAGCTACATCTGCTTTCATTCCTCTCCACCAATATAATTTCTTTAGATCATGACACATTTTTGTACTTCCAGGATGTATCGAATAGGTGGTGGTATGGGCTTCCTTCATTAGTCGGTGTCTAATGTCCAAACTTTCTGTTTCAGGTACACATATTCTTCCTTTGTACTTCAGTACCTTTTCATCATCCAATGCGAACTCAGGGATAGTCCTACCTTTTTCAATGTCTTCTTGTACCGTTCTTAGTTAAGGGTCTGATTTAATAGCTGTTTTCACTTCATCAATTATATCAGGTACAATCTTCAATGTGGCAAACATACTTGAAAATCGATGAATAAACCCTTGGTTGGTTGATCCACCCAGTGCATCTATCACAAACTTCTCATTACCATAATTGAACACTTTTCCAGTAGTACACATTGCAGCAGTTATATTAACGTCTCCTTAAGATTTTATCATTGCCTTTCTACTCAGCGCATCAGCTACCACATTAGCTTTTCCCGGATGATACTGAATATCACAATCATAGTCTTTCAATAGTTCCAGTCATCTTCTTTGTCTCATATTCAACTCCTTCTGATTAAAGAGATAAGTAAGACTCTTATGATCTGATTTAATCTGAAATTTCTCTTCGTACAAGTAATGTCTCCATATCTTGACAGCATGTACTACTACCGCTAATTCCAAATCATGAGTAGAATAGTTCTTCTCATGTGTCTTCAATTGTCTTGAGGCATAAGCAATTACTTGTTCTCCTTGCATAAGTACACATCCTAATCCCAATCCTGACGCATTAGTGTACAAAATAAATGGCTATCCTGGAATCAAAATGGTCAAGATCGGAGCAGATATCAATCTAGCCTTCAATGTTTGGAAACTCTTCTCGCATTTCTCAGTCCAAACAAACTTTTCACCCTTCTTAGTCAAACTGGTGAGAGGTACGGCAATTCGGGAATAGTCTTCCACAAATCGTCGATAATAACTAGCTAGACCCAGGAAACTTTTAATTTCTGCAACGCTCTTTGGTGCTTCCCACTTTACGATGGCTTCGATCTTGCTAGGATCCACTTTAATTCCTTCAGCGGATACAACATGGCATAGGAATGCGACCTCATTTAGCCAAAACTCACTTTGTAAATTTGGCGTAAAGCTTTTCTTTCCGTAATCGCTGCAGAGCAGCGTTTAGATTCTTAATATGAGTTTCCTTGTCCTTAGAGTAGACCAATATATCATCGATGAATACAATGACCGACGTGTCCAACATATCATGGAATACCCGATTCATAAGTTCCATAAAAGTTACCAGTGCGTTTGTCAATCCAAAAGACATGACCAAAAATTCATAATGTCCATATCTGGTCCTGAATGTTGTCTTGGGAATATCATCGTCTTTTATCTTCAACTGATGGTAGCTTGATCGAAGATCGATTTTGGAGAACACTTTGGCACCTTGCAACTGATCGAACAAGTCATCGATCTGAGGCAATGGATATCGATTCTTGATTGTCAGCTTATTCAGTTCCCGGTAGTCTTTACACAGTCGAACACTACCATCCTTCTTCTTTACGAATAATACTGGCGCTCCCCATGGTGATATGCTAGGTTGGATGTAACCCTTGTCCAGTAATTCTTGTAACTGTACCTTTAATTCCTTTAGCTCAATAGGAGCCATTCGATAAGGTGCTTTAGATACTGGTGCGGCTCCGGGTATAAGATCTATAACGAACTTTGTCGCTCGGTTGGGTGGTAGTCCTGGTAACTCTTCAGGAAATACATCTAGAAAGTCACGCACAACATCAATATCCTCCATTCGTGGTGCTTCCTTGGTAAGAGCGACCACAGATACTAGATACCCAACTGCTCCTTTCTCAAGGCACTTCCTAGCCTTTAATGCAGAGAGTATGAGCTTTCATTTACGGGGAAGTTTGGTTCCCGCAAAACTGAACTCTGCTCCTTCCTTGTCTTTAAATATCAGCTTCTTTTCGCCACATAATAGGTTTGTAGAATACTGAGCTAACCAGTCCATTCCCAAGATGACGTCAAAGTCTGTCATCTCAAGTTGAATCAGGGTTGCATCTAAAGTTTTCTCGTCAGTAAGGACTGGACATAGTCCATAATCTTTTTCTAATTCCACTTCTAATCCCATCGGCGATCGTACAAGCAGTTTGTAGTCTAAAGATTTGAGGGGTAGGTTCAGCTTCTTCCCAAATGACACAGATATAAAAGAATGAGTAGCTCCTGAATCAAAGAGTACTCTGGCGGGAATGCCATTAATAGGTACGATACCTGTGATTTATTTTTAATTTAGTCTACATGCTCACACAATGTAACACAAAATGAAAGGTTCCGGTCATACCTGTGACCACATCAGGCGATGCGGCAGCATCCTCAGATGTAATAGCATAGACTCGACCTTGCTGTAGTTGCTTCCTGGGCTTAGGACATTTCCTTGAAATATGTCCCATTTGATTGCAGTTAAAGCATTTTACTCCTTCATTATTTGGCTTTTGTTGTTGTTGAGCTGCTGGGGTAGTCTTGGCTGCAGCATTAAAACTTTGAGTACGGAAGGATTTGAATGTCCTTGTATTCCTCCGTTATATGAATTTCCAGTTGGCCTCTTAATGCCCCTGTTTTGAGCAAAATAGCTCTCTTTCTGGCTTGACTCTATTACTTGAGCAATTTGTACCGCTTCATTGTAGACTTTCTTCTCAAGTCCTAGTACATGTTCACGAATACTTCCCCTAAGTCCCATGAAGAACCTTCGGGTCTTTGTATCTTCTGCTTGCATACTGACTGGTGCAAAGAAGAACAGCTCCTCATAACACTGTTGATATGCATTGACAGTCATCTGTCCCTGATACAAACTCATGAACTCTTTCTCCATAGAATCTCTAAAACTCCTAGGAAAATACTTCTCAAAGAATTCCTCCTTATATATATCCCAGGTCAGTTGGACGTGCTTTGTTAACAGATACGTCCGTGTGGACTTCCCCACCAGTGGTGTCCATCGCCTTTCAGCATGAACGTTGCATACAATACATTCTCCTCTTCGTTCACCGTCATCATCGTGAAATTCCTCTCCATCTCATCGATCCAGTGTGCTGGCCACAACGGATCAGCTGGCTTACCACTATACTCTCTGGGCTTCATCTTCAAAAAATGCTCAACTAGTCTAGAGTGGTCTAGTTGATGAGGAACATAAGCCCCATACATAGGTGATTGGTATTGATATCCACCTAGAGCTACTTCAGGGTTTTGCCCTTGAGCCTGCATGATGGGAGTTTGAGGTACCTGGGGTACTGTGTTACTTCCCCCTGGTACTGTGCTTGCATGTCCTGATGGCATCGGTGTCGTCTGTGCAGCTGAAAAAACCATGCCTATGGCAGCTTGCATAGTAGCTTGTACCTGTTGTATTTGCTGCAACTGTTGTGCCAAATTCATTACGGCTGTAGCCAGGTCTGTAGGTGGAGCTGGCAGATTTGTAGGATTTGCCTGGCCGTGAGTTACTGGTTGTGCCACATTCGGATTACCCTGTACCTCTGGATTTTCATGGCCGCTTTCCTCCACAGGTGGTGGTGGTGGAATAGAGTTACGGCCTTGTCTGGTCACTCTGCGTCCAGCTATTATCTGTTCTGATGATGGTAGTGCCTGTAAACGATCATAGCACATGTGAGGCAATCATATAACTGTTCTACAGTAAAAAATCCAACTAATCAAGGCAATTTTCAAAATTTTCAGATCATTCTGTCAAAAATACTGTATTTTCCATCTTAGGGTCGATGGTAGGGTCGATGGATGTCCGACCCTAGTGTATACGACCATGAGAATCATTGTTACTTACTGAGAGCCTAGGGTCAATGGTAGGGTCGGTATATGTCCGACCCTAGGGTCGACCCCTAGTTCCTGTCAGATCACCGAGAGGCTAGGGTCGATGAATGGGTCGGAGGTAGGGTCGCATGTCTTGGTCGAATTATGCGACCCTAGGACCCAGAATCAGGTTTTTAATCCCGATTTTGGTTTCATTTCTCATTTTTTTCTCCTCCTTTCCGACTCGGCTCATTCCTCTGAGTTGCTACAGTGACAACTCCGACCCATTAGTGATTTTTGCTTCACTTTTCGACTTCTACTCCTTCTCTACAGGTATGTGCTCTACTGTAGCACGTTTTTAAGGTTTCCTAACTAGGATTTCGCCCATTTCTATCGTTTTCTTTAAATTAAAATTTTTTCAATCGTAAAAATTTGATTTTTATTGGGGGCTTTTGCTGTTGGTGACTCAATGGACAAAAGCCCTCAAAAGTATTCAAGTTTCATCGGTTGGTTGTCGAGAAACTTAAAAAATTCCAATTTTGACCTAATTTTGTCGATATTTTTGAATTTCTTGAAATTTCTTCAAATTTAATCTTCTGAGATGAAATTTTCAATTGTATAACTTTTGCAGGATAGTTTAAAATCTATATAAGTCCTCCTATCCATGTGTATGGGTGAAAAGTGAGGCTTTTGCCTAGTTTATGCTGTTATAATGCCGAAATTTTGGATTTTTTCACCATAGTTGTTATCTATTTTTCTTTGTTTTTGCAGATAGTATGGCTCGTACCAAAGTACCTAGGGTTCACGACCCAGTTCGTTTCCGTTCTAACGAGGCCGAGGCTCAGTATGCCCGTTACGCTCGTAAGAAGGTGGAGGGAGGTCGTCGTGTGGACTTGGCTAGCCTAGCCTTGTTCGATGTAGAGAGAGCCTTTGGTGACATGGGCTGGCTTCCCGTGATCACCTACGACGCTTGTACCCATCCGGTTTTAGTGCGATAGTTCTATTGTAACCTTCAGGTGGTGGGAGATCACAATGACACTGAGAGGGGTAGGGAGCTCAGGATCACAAGCTACGTCAAGGGAGTAGAGGTTTCCTTTGACTGTCGGCAGTTAGCGGACCTCTTGAGCATTTCATATGACAGCCCCTTGGTATACTGCGCTCCTAGAGAGCTCCAGTTCTTTTCCTTGGAGATGCAGACTGAGATAGAACGTCAGCTTATCAGAGAGGATCGCTGGGAGATGAAAGCGATCAACCTACGTCCAGAGCCTTGGGTGTACTGTAAGATCATTCAGCACAACCTGATACCTCAGAGTGGACACTACGAGAGGATCTCCCAGTTGACCCAATTTTTGCTTTACTGTATCAGTAGGCAGCCTGTCTGCCTTCCTTACATTATCATAAGGACGATGATCTGTGCCACACTGCCTGGTCAGGTAGGCAACCTGCCTTACGAACACCTGATCACTACATTGCTTACCCGCTTGGGTGTTGATTTAGTGGATCAGAGGATTCAGGAGAAATCCTTCTCATCAGATCTGGACTGGGAGGCCATCTGTAAGATGGGCATGCAGGATGCTCAGGTCAGTGACGATGAGAGGAACGCTCTAGTGCGTCCTCGTACTCAGGTGGAGATAGCAGACGCTGAGACAGCAGCGGCAACCGCTGGAGCAGGGGTTCATGGGGGTGATGCTGAGGATGAGGATCGTTTGTACATGGATGTGGGCTCCATACCTCCTCCATCACCTACACATACTACTGGAGCTGGTCCTTCACATACAGCTGGTCCTTTACATGCAGCTGGTCCTTCATACCCACCTTTTGATGACATGATGGGACTACTGCGTGAGATTAGAGAGGCTCAGCGCATGTCTGATCTAAGGGTAGGAGAGCTTCTAGATGCCCAGCGCGTGACTGATCGATAGGTGACTGATCTCACAGCTAGTCTCCAGACGACCCAGACTCAGGTGGCTTGGTTGGCTAGAGTCTATGCTGAGGATTATGACAAAGACCGCGAAGCACCGCCTCCCCCATCACCTACAGCTTCATGATGTATTTTTCTTTCCTTTTGTATTACAGAGTAATTGTCTGGCTTATGGATTGTACTCTGTTTTAGATATGTACATAAACTTGCTTTGGTTTAATATGTATATACATTTGTCTTTCACTCGGGTATATATGAACTTGTATCTCATTTAATAGATGTATTATTCTCTTTCTGAATTTTGTCTCAAACAACATAGGTGCTTATAGTGTATTATTATTACAGCTTTTAAATTTTTATCCTATCTCAGTTCACAAACTTTTGTGGTAGTATACTGGTTTAAAAGACAGGGCCCGAGGGCTCTGATACCAAGTTCTCACACCCCAATTCCGCTCTATTCAGAATGGTGTGATGAACCACTAATAAACCTACGGTTCAACCAGGATCTCTAATAGGCTGTGTCCTTTAACTTAAGCCATACACATCCACAACCATAATCAGAATAAATACACAATAGCGGAAGTCTTAATATTAAATGAACTGAGAATCTAACTGTAATAATCATAAATAAAATATCCAATTATGTTGTATCAACCGAGACATAAGTAAATAAAGTATCAAATTACATTTCCTTAATAAAAATCTAATCGAAAACGCATGAGTTGCACTCGCATGATGAGTCATGCGTCTCCACTATATCTTCAGCATCCATTGCAGCAACGTGCCCGTATGCAGGAGCATTCATATAATCTTCCACGGTCATACCTGCATCATCAACTAAAATATTCGAATTCGAAAAGGGTGAGCACACATCACGGCTCAGTGAGCAAACAAAATAATGCAACAAACATATGCATGCATTCAATTCATATCTGTGGTCTAGTATATAAGTTTGCAATGTGCTATAGAAAGGTTCGGTGACCGTCTTACCTCTATACACGAGTGTGTGAATCTACCCAATGAATATCGTTATTGTCGTCCCACATGCACCCACCATGGAATAGAGATAAAGCTAAAGTGCTTAGGACCGCACCGCATCACACTTCCCCTGATGCTCTACCCATACCAACACGTAAGCCCTATTGGCGAGGGCTTGCAAACTGGGCTCGCAACTAACCAATCCTAATGTCAAACAGTGTATCCAAGGCCTCACCCCAGCATCCCTCAATACGTCCATAGAGATAGAGCTAAGGCCCCCCGACAGAGTCGAAGACTACACGGTCCGAGACCACCTCCCCTGATGCCCTACGACGTAACAGTTCTGCTAAGGTAATGGTGATACGATGATGTCAGTGGACAAGACTTGAGTAGAGATAGGGCTAAAGTGCTTAGGACCGCGCCGCATCACACCTCCCCTGATGCCCCATTCGCATCAAGTACACTAACCACATACAAACATTCACATGCCTATTCCTAGCATCATCATCATCATCATCATCATCATGTTATAAATAAACTGAATTAAATATGCATGAACAGTAATAACAGGAATAGTAGATGACATGTGATATGCACATTACAATCATACAATCATAGAATCATACATGGTATTGGACTCGATAAATGAAAACAGTTTATTATTAGCCAATTAGTTTAGGTCTTGTTCCCTCACCTTTGCTTGAGTGTAAATCCTCTTTCAAGCTTTAAGAATCACCTTTATATCAATAGAAAACCTAACAAGTCGATAGATTTTAATTAGAATTTATTTCGACAGTTTTAAGCTTGTTGTAAAGCTAGGGTCGCAGGATGGGTCGCAGGTTGGGTCGCAGGTTTCTGCGACCCCAGGGTATAGGGTCGATCCTAGGGTCGATCCTAGGGTCGGTTGTCCTATCGACCCAAGGTGCGATCGCAGCTTCCCTGGACTTCCCGAGAGCTTGGGGTCGATCCTGTGGTCTGATAGGGTCGGTTCCCAATTGACCCTACGTGCGATCGCACGTGGTTTAAGTCGACCTTTCATTCTACAGTCTCTTCTTTCATGTTTGGGTCCTTTGGCTTACTTCCATATTCCATTCTATGCTTGTTCTATGGCTTAAAATTCCAGGTTAAACACTTACTTTGTTTACCATGACTCCCTCCATGGATTCCATTGAAATCTTCCCATGGATGGATGATTTGGGTTTCTCCTAGATCATACTCTCTTTATATACTATTCTAGGGTCTTACATAATTTATGGAGAATGTAATCATACCTTAAGCTTGCTGAGATTCAGAGATTTCTATGAATTTCTTCTCCTTAGACTTCTTCTCCAACTCTCCTTCTCTTCTCCTTCTCTTCTCTTTCTCTCACTTTCAATTAGGGTTTTAAAAGGAGTGAAAGTGGTTAAGGGACATCCTATTTATAGAGGAAAACCTCCCAAAATTAGTCTCATTGAGATTAGGAAAGAATCCCCTTAAAATTAGGAATGTTTCCTAATTACGGTTTCTGTCGGTAATCTTAGGGTCGATGCTAGGGTCGCAGATCCCGTCGACCCTAGGGTTTCAGGCATCCGACCCTAGGACTAAAAGTCATGGGTCTGTCTTCTGATGAGGTGGGGTCGACCTTACCTGTTTAGGTATGTGACCCTACCCTCTATTTTACTATTTTTGGGTCAATTTCATACCTGGTCTTGCGATTTCCTTCATGCACTTGGTCCACTTGGCTCGACCATGATAGGTAGACCTGTTACAAGGTGGTAAGATCGATTAGTTTGATACGGGTCTTACAAAAAGTCTGGCTGGGAATGACCACCTGAAGGATTTAGATGAAGCATTCAGTGTACTCCGACATTACCACATGCGGCTGAATCCCACCAAGTGTGTATTCACGTCACATCTAGAAAGTTCCTTGGCTTCATGGTGTCCACCCGTAGGATAGAAGCCAACCCTGTCAAGATTTCAGCCATACTGGATATGCCAACCCCGACCAAGGGGAGACACTTACAAGAGCTGATAGGAAAGATTGCCGCACTGAGCCGATTCATGTCCAGATCTGTCGACAAGTGCCTGCCAATTTTTCAAACTTTGAAAGGAAATAAAATGTTCGAATGGACAGATGAATGCAAGAAGGCCTTCGAGGAGTTGAAAGCATATCTAGCATCCCCACCCCTACTCACCAAGCTCGAGATAGGTGACATACTCCAGCTGTACCTAACCGTATCTACAGGAGAGGTCAGTGTCGTCCTCATCAAGGAGGCCAACAAAGCACAAAGGCCGATATACTATGTAAGCAAGGTGCTACTGGATGTCGAAACTCGGTATAAGTTCATTGAGAAAGTCACCCTAGCTCTTGTCACGGTGGCAAGGAAACTCCGTCCTTATTTTCAAGCACATACCATTGTTGTTCTCACAGACCAACCACTGAAGAAGATTCTCACCAAGCCGGAGGTATCGGGGCAAGTCGTCAATTAGGCCATCGAGCTGGGGGAGTTCAACATTATGTACAAGCCTCGGACAGCTATCAAGGTGCAGGCTTTGGTAGATTTCTTGATCGAGTCATCACTCTCGGAGGAACCTAAAGACAAAGGACATACTGGCAGCGTGATTGAGGCACCCCAGCTCCCGTGGACCATGTTCTTGGACGGAGCCTCCAACAAAGGCGACTGTGGCACCGGCCTCATCCTAACAAGCCCCAAGCATTTTCAAATCCAATATGCTTTACGATTTAAGTTTCGGGCTTCAAACAAAGTGGTGGAATACAAGGCACTCCTTGCTAATTAGCGGTTAGCCAAAGTAGTCTGTGCCAGAAGGATCGATACATCCAGCAACTCACAATTGGTAGTCAATCACGTCAATGCAGAGTACGAAGCACGTAAGGCCAATATGGTGGCATACTTAGCCAAGGTAAGGGAAATGACATCAACTTTCGATAGTTTTGTCCTAAGCTATGCCTCGAGGGATCAAAACACACAAGCAGATGCACTCTCCAAGCTAGCAACGTCAGACCTGTCCAATCTGAGCCATTCAGTTTACATTGGAACTTTAGTCAAGTCAAGTGTCGACCCAAGCATGAACGTAGTACTGCTCACTGGAGTGGAACCCTCATGGATAGACCCAATCCGCTCGTACTTGGAAAGCGGGATGCTCCCATATAAGAAAGCAGAAGCTAGAAGAATCCTATCAAAGTCAATGCACTATGCACTAGACTGGGGTATCTTGTACAAGAAAGCCTTCACCCTCCCATTTCTTAGGTGTCTTCGACCCTCCGAGGTAGCCTTACTAGTAAATGATGTACACGAGGGCATCTGCGGCTCACACCTAGGTGATCGGGCCGTAGCACAAAAGATCCTTAGACAGGGGTACTACTAGCCTAAGATGCAAGAAGAATGCTTGGATTATGTTAAGAAGTATGAGAAATGCCAACTGTACGCCCCAGTCCCTCACCTCCCCATAGCACCTCTAAGGCCTATTTCCTCACCTATCCCATTTGTCACTTGGGGTATGGATATCATGGGACCTTTCCCACCAACACGATATCAGTGGAAATATGTCATCATAGCAATGGATTACTTCACAAAATGGGCTGAGGCAAAGACAATATCAAGTATCCCTAAGAGTAAAATTTGAGAATTCTTCAAAAAGTTAGTCGTTTATCACTAGGACATCCCCCACTTATATCACTGATAATGGTGCATAATTCACCAACAAGGCCTTTGTCGAATTCTACTCAGAGAACAAAATTGACTACAGGCACGGTGCGATCAAGCACCCCCAGACAAGCAGACAAACTGAGTCCACGAACAAAATCCTAGTCCATGGAATTAAGAAATGCTTGGAAGGAGCCAAAGGATGATGGTTGGACGAGCTACCGCATATTTTATGGGCAGACTGGACCACCCCCAAGGCCGCTACAGGCTAGTCACCTTTTATGCTAGCATTCATCACAGAGTAATCCCCCTCGAAGTCCATGTACCATCCCATAGGGTGATGTACTATGATCCAACAACCAATGATGAAGGCCTATGGACGAACCTAGATCTCCTCGAAGGGGTCCGGGACCAGGCACAGATAAAAATGGTAGCCCAACAGTAGATGGCAACTTGGCACTACACTAAACATGTCTACAAATGGATGTTTTACGTCGATGACTTGGTACTCCGCAGCACCCTTGCCTCAGACCCCACCAACCAGGTTAGCCCCCAATTGGGATGGGCCATACAGGGTGACGGAGAAACTCTAAAGTGATGTCTATCATCTTGAGGACATATATGGCAAGCCCCTACCTCGCGCCTGGAATGCAGAGCATCTCCGTTGTTTCTATCAGTAACTTTCACATAATCAGATGACATGCTATAGCTTGTACAACTCTTTTTTGTAATGACTACAATCAATGATAATTTTCCACATTTCCATCACATTGGTCTTCTCCAACAAATAAAGTTCAAGAAACACCTTTGGCCGAGGAGCGTAAATCGAGCTCTAACAAATAAAGTGACCCATACGGCCAAATGAGTTCACTTCAAGAACACTTTGGCCGAGGAGGGTAGATCGAGCTCCAATATACAAAGTGACCCATATGCCCAAAGGTGTTCTTGAATGAGTTCACTTCAAGAACACCTTTGGCCGAGGAGGGTAGATCGAGCTCTAACATACAAAGTGATCCATATGGCCAAATGAGTTCACCCGAGAAACACCTTTAGCCGAGGAGGGTAGATCGAGCTCTAACAAATAAAGTGACCCATATGGCCAAATGAGTTCACTTCAAGAACACCTTTGGCCGAGGATGGTAGATCGAGCTCCAACATACAAAGTGACCCATACGGCTAAATGAGTTCACTTCAAGAACACCTTTGGCCAAGGAGGGTAGATCGAGCACCAACATACAAAGTGACTCGTATGGCCAAAAGAGTTCACTTCAAAGAACACCTTTGGCCAAGGAGGGTAGATTGAGCTCTAACAAATAAAGTGACCCATATGGCCAAAAGAGTTCACTTCGAAGAACACCATTGGCCGAGGAGGGTAGATCGAGCTCTAGTAAATAAAGTGACCCATACGGCTAAACGAGTCCACTTCAAGAACACCTTTGGCCAAGGGGGGTAGATCAAGTTCTTTCCAAACAAACGGTGACCCATTCAGCCAAAAGATTCCACTTTAAAAACACATTTGGCCGAGTAGGGTAGATGCAATATGGACCGATGAACGCTTACACATGACCAACTTCAAACAAAAATGCAGTCAGAATCCCATACATATTTTAAAAAAGTTTACAAAATTCAGAGCAAGGGCTCCTCTTACAAAAACCAACCTGAGGGTGCCCTGTAATACTTCATAACAAAAAAGAGGGAGATAAAAAAAAATATATATATATATACAAAGTCAGTGGCCACCATCTTCTTCTTGAGCCGACCAGCCACCGCTACCACAAGCCCCGCCATCTTGGGAGAAAGAACTACCGGGGGTAATAGGAAGCCCTATGGTGGGAGAAATTTTGACCCAAATGTGTAGAAGGAGACTACCCACCCTCTCATAAAGATGGACCACGAATAGGAGAATCCGCATCAACATCAGGAGATGGGGGAGGATCCTTCCCTTCAAACACTTGTACAAGTTGTCACAAAATCTCTGGGTCGTCCCCTTCTACCACTTCCAGCGAAACCTTTACTAGCTTCAAACACTCGACCTTAGAGTATTCCACCACTGGGACCTTCTCATCCACATACTCCTTCAGCGACTCGGCACCTTGGGTAAAGCTATATAACGAATGCTTCCCCACCAGCTTCTTAAATGCCTCAGATTTCTGGTATAGACGAACGACCTTAGTAACAATAGATCTAGCCTTGTAGAAGGCATCCTTGTACTTGGTGGCGCGAGTCCGAGAGATCTCACTAACAGACTTTAATTTCGCAATGCGTGCTCCGGTCTGCCTATCTGCCACCTATCGATTAGCCTTCTCCTTTCACAAAGCTTTCACCTTGGATCAAAGCTGAACGCTCTCAGCTGCCATAGAGTTGATCTCTTGTTCCTTGGCATGAAGCTATGCTGGAGCATCATCCTGCTGCTCCTCCACCCGATGCAACTTCTGGTCCATCTCACCCAAGTCTTTTGCCGTTTTCTCCGCACGCTGCTTCAAATTCTCCATGTACACCCTGAGCTGTCAAAAAAAAAAGAGGGGGAATCAAAGGCAAAGTTTATTACATACGTCATAAATTCATACAAAAAGCGGCAACGAAAACAGTAACTCACCTCAGTGGCCAGGGTATCCGCTCCCGATATCAGGGATTTAGTGGGCAACTCAAACACCAACTCCCAATCGCGAGGAAGGATGGCTCCCTTCATTAACTCGCGTGTCGTACAGATGTCGCCCATCGCTATGTCATCCTCAGTCAAAGCCTAGACTGGGAGGAAGACCTACTCATCACCAGTCTTCTTCCTTGGTAAAGGACCAATCAGTAGAATCCGCTAGATGTGGCTCATATCGCCCCCCATTGACAAGTACTCCCTCGGTTGGGATGATTGAGGAATAGAATGATGTTGTGATGGCTGAGGGGTAGGATGCCGCTCTACCCTGGTACCAATCGACTCTACAAGGGCAAGTATAGCCTTGGAGGTCACTGGGTTGGTCCCCTTTCATGAAAAGTCAAGAACATGGTACTGAGGGATTAGGGGCATGGCATAGATGCAGGCTACATCGGTAAGAGCTAAGTCGGGAGATGTCTTACGTGGTCTCTTCAAAGTCTTCCTTGAGGGCTCACCCTTAACCCTCTGCCTCTCTTGAAGCCTCTGCCCTTCAGTCTTATCTCTTCGGCCTCGTGCTCCTTGGCTGCTTCCTTCTGATGCAGCTCTAGCAAATACTCCTTCGATAGCATCACTACAGCAATCCAAGACAGAATCAGCCATTGGTTAGCGCATGAATAGGAAAAGAATAACGTTAAAATACTCAAAAAGCTTGTGTTCATGTAAAAATAAAAGGTTTCTTAGATCAGCAACGCGAACTGGGGTCCCTTCAAACCGTCGGGCACGTTGCAAGAGTTCAGACTCAAACGGCTAGAGTGGCACATCAGTATTAAGAGATTCAACGTCTAATTTAGCCCAAATATTTTTTTAATACAACTGTCTTGCCACGGATATAGAAGAATTTATTTTTCCATAACTTGATAGACGTGGGCTTGTCCGCTAGGACATCCCCATAGTCTGGCTTCTTGGCGAAATAGTACCACCCCAACTTACAATGGTTTGAGATGAAATTTGTTGCATGAAATAAGAGGTGAGGCAGGTTTCTCCCTATAAATAAACCCTCTATTCCATAGTGGAGAAGATCCAAGACATGTTTGAGTAAAGCTATCATTGAGAACTTCCCAGGAAGACTTTTTTATCATTGTTCTCTCATTGCATGGTGAGAAGAGGTAATTCTTAGATGTAGGATGTGAATAACCTAGTTAGGAGTTATTCTATTCGTTTAATTTCATGTATGTGCATAGTTTAGGTGTCATTTCATATAATTTCATGTGTTCATGCATGAAATATCTCGTTATCATATATAACAATTTTAGGATGTTTTATGCATGAATTTAGCATATTTAATTTTTTATTTTTCATCATCCTAATCCCCCATAGTAGTTTAAATCATCTTAGTAACATGTCCATGCACCCATGCATCATTCTAAGGATTTTCTCTCTCTTATGTCAGAAGATTGTCCAAATAGATGGCCATAAGGTGCTGACCATATTTTTTTTCTCTATGATGTTATGATTATATGAATGCAATGATCTCACCATTCAATTATTGAAAATACTCATCTGAAACCAAGGCTGGGTTTGTCTAGGCAGATCGAAGTGTCTAAAACCTTCATAAATTGTACCCTTATTATCCTCATATTCTCTATTCTAACCCGATTCCATATCCACATATTGTATTTAGAGTCAAATCATGGGTCCTAAACCACAATATAAGTAGCAACTCCAAAATCCCTTTCTTAAACCCCATCAATCCAGTGAAAGACTAGGGATAATGATCTCACGAAACCCCCATGTGTTTACAATATGTCGCAAAGTTGTTTTTCAAATATTTAGGGAAACTGATTAATGGAAACTACACCATTTAATGGCTAACGAGTCATTTAGAAATTGATTAGGGGAATCGATTCTTTAAGTCATATGTGAACCGTAAGCAAAATCATTTAATGAAAAATGATTAAAAACCAAGACCAATTAATAATTGATTCTAGTAGTAATTTCGACACCGTTTAGTTAATCAAATTGATTTCGACTTTACCCTCCTTTGCATCACACCGTTAACCGATAATAAACTATTAGAAAAATTACGAGTACCTCCCCTATAGTTTGCCCATAAACCAGATACACTCCAAACATTTTGAACAATTACAAAAGCATCCCCTGAAAGCAAAATAAATTACAAAAATACCTAGTCCGTTAGTCATATTCCATTAACTGACGATGCAAAGACGAGGTTTAATTGTTAATATCCAAATTTTAAAGTGAACGGATTATTTTACCCTCATTACTAACTATTACGTTTAGGTTACTACTGTTGAGAAAGAAATGTTCTTTCTCATTTCATTCGTGATCTATAAATAGACGAAGGAAGAAGGAACTGCAAATAGAAGAATGAAGAAGGAACTTTTGCAGAAGCTACTACTTTAAGGAGGAACCTACAATCTCTGTTTGTTACTATTTGCCTCCCCAGTTCCCACCCCCAATTAAATTCTAAAGAGAAAATCTCCCATCTTCTTTGTCTTCCCTCACTCTTCCTCTTTCCAACCCTCTTCTTAGTTTGGTGGTTAGTTTAATCATCTCTTCTTTTTCCTTTTCCATTTGCACTGATGGTGTTCATTTTCTCTTGTTTTAATTGGGACACTGTGAGAAAATGAGTTTTACACATCTATGGGAGAAATAAATGGACATGCCTTCCATTTGAGGTGGCGATGGAGATTCTGGGTTTCTCTATAGCTAGAAAATTCCAATAATCTATACAAGGTGCCAACTTTTTCATTTCCTTTGTCATGGGTGTTCGATTTGGTTGAAATTGTGGTGATTAAATAGTGTTACCCTAGGTTATATTTTCAGTAGAGCTACGAGTTCTCATCTTCTTCTTTCTTTTCCATGTAACTCCATCCCCTCATTTCTTATCTGACGAAGGAGTACCTTCTGCTCGTGACTTCAGACAACATCGCCCCTCACCTTTACTCCTGCTAATAATTCCTTTGCCTTCTTAAATGCCTTAGAAGTTGTTTCGGCCCCTGAATCACTAATCATTAAATGATGCCCAAACTGTTAATCCTTCAGAGAAATTTCAAGGTTTGTTGGATGATGCCTTAGAGATCGTTTGGATGGTGAATATGGGTGGACCATTAATCACAACCCTGAATGATACCCAAGGGAAAACTTGGGTTCTTGATCAGAACGTTCTACTGAACCATAATCTTCCTCAGTCTTTATCTGGGACTGTCAATTATGTACAAGATGCACCCACCAAGGATATAACTCCTGATGTTGTCTATGGTACTGCCACAGAGATGAACTCCAACTTGGAAAATTAAACCCAAACCACGGTGATTAAGGAATTTTGTGGAACCAAACCCCAACATACCTGTAACTAGAATTGCTAGTGCTGAAGTCAGAAATGGGGATTTCCAATTGTCTATTTAAAATGTGATTTAAATTACTTACTAGCAATTTGTCTTGGATTCTTAATGAAGAGGTAAGCATTGCAGATGAGATTCCATAGTTCTTGAAGAGATCGATAATATCATAAACATTTGGAGTTAGATATCACCGGAGTTGAAGTATGCCGGAGGTAGAGTACATGCTTGGAATAGAAAAGAAGTTTTAAGTTTAAGTGAATAAGAAGTTAAAAATGTCATTTCAAGAGAGAAGGGATTTATGGTTTTCAAACCACTCAAAGGTATATTTGTCTATTTCTTTTTAAGTTTAACACCATCTATTGAAAGGGAACAGACGTAATTGTTTGAAACATTGGAGCGTAGATACTCATAATTTTTCCACAACTGTTTTAACATCCTTTCTCCCACCGAACTCAAAATGGTGAACCATTTAATAAATTCTTTAAGAATGGGGTCTATGGAAAATTTTCCCAAACATTATATACTATTATTTTATGAGGCAGGAACTTGCATGTTGTTCGCATGTAATGGCATTTTCCATGCCTAGCCAATGGCCCATGGAATGGGTCTCTCACGGTCTATTAAAGGGGGTTCACATGGTCATGCCAAAATCTTAATAATCGATATTGGATGGACCCTGATGTATATCGGTTTTGATCTTGACCAATATCAATTCAATACCTCTTTTAGTATAATTTTTGTATAGAATCAGCCACTTGACAATCATCTATTGGATCCATCCATACCTATCCGTATCGATATCGACTTGATTTTGACATTAACGGATACCAATTAGCAATTATTATTATTTTTTTTATTCATCCTATTCTATGTTATACTATTGACGTGGGTGGAGGTGAGAAACAATTGCAAGAGGTCCGAAACACGTACCTCCCAGGGACCCAGCACATGCTTCCCCACGAAAGGGCCAATTTGTGAAATGTATGACAGAGGGTTTAAGGTTGACATTCTACAAAAACAGTTGGATACTAATTAAAATAAATTTACCAAAAAAAAAATTAAAATAAATTAGTTGTACAACTGCCATTACTTACATTGAATAATAGCAGTTTCTTCTCATTTCCATCGAAAACCGAAAAAGTAGGAAAAAAAAAGAAAAAGAAAGAGAGAGAAGATTTTATGGTGATCAGATGAAGGCATGAAGCGTCAAAGCTTCAGCAGGATCTTTGAAGCAACGAGTTCCAATTCCTTCAATGCAAACCCAAACCAGTTACGAAACGCACTTGCACTACTGTGTATTATTAGATTATTCTTTTTCCTCGTTTATTGTTTCTTTCATCAGTCCTCAGCTCCCTATTTCTCTTGTTTCAGCTTCATCTGGAAGCTTTCTCTGGTGCCCTAGCTCTTCTTACTAGTGAACGAAACTCAACTTAAGATCTGAGTACTGGGAGGAAGAAGAGAAGATCGCCAAATTAGTTCCGTCTCTCAAACACCAAACATTCCTATTTCTTCTATTTAAATCAGACATTTTCTCTGGTAAGCAATTCTATCCGTTTTATCTGTGTGTAACTCTTCCTCCATTTTTCTATTTGATTTCGAACTCAAATCAAAGGTTTTGGTTTGCCTTTTAAAAAAGGTTAAAGTTTCTCCTTTTTATTCCATTGAACTGCTTGGGCTTTTTTCCAAGTCAATCTGATTCTGGGACTCTGGCCCTTGGAGTATTGTTCGACTGTTCTCGACTCGGTTTCCCTCATATAGTTCAAATTTCGTTTTTGCCCATTGTTTTCACGTTATCAGATATTGTCATCGCGAGGGGAAAACTAATATTTTTACAGTAAACCTTTGCATCTTCTTCTGGAGCGCTGTCATTACATTTTTCTTTTTTTCCCCCTTTTCGTTTTTGGTCAGTGATGGTTTCGTGTTTGCAGTCCAGTGACCCAGTCTGCGGGATTTACTGAAAACGTATGTTTCTTCATGAAAGAAAATTTGGCCTTTGGCTTAAATGTTATTCTTTCCCCGGAAAAGGCGGCTTTGGTGCTGTTACCGAAGCTACTTGCTTCTCTTTGGTTTTCTCGTTCTTCTGTCCAGAGCTTCTTTGTCTCTTCGTAAGGTTGGGGCTGTCAATTGCAACCGTAAGAAACCCGCAACTGCTACAGAAACGATCATTTCAAAATCTACCTTGACTGATTGGAGCAACTATGAGGAAAAATGTCAATCTTCATCCAGTAAGGGCGTTTAGTGATAGGAGATGGGTTCTTCCATTCTTTGCGAGCTTGCTCGTTTCCGTTACTCTGTTTTTTGCGGCAGTATTGGGGCGTTTCTCCTCTCCCTATGCTGGAGATCCGCCCTCTTTTGACTTCATTTCATATGCTCGAATGGAGGATTCCAGTGAATATTTTGTGGAATCAGATTTAAACAGCTCTCTGGAGCCACCTGGGGATTCAAGAATGGAACCACCCAGGATAGCTTATCTGATTTCTGGGACAAAGGGTGATGCCCAGAGGATGAGGAGGACATTGCAGGCTGTGTATCATCCCAGAAATCAATATATTTTGCACTTGGATTTTGAGGCTCCTCCCCGTGAAAGGATAGAACTGGCAACAACAATCAAGAGTGATAAGACGTTTCGTGAGGTGGAAAACGTGCGAGTAATGGCTAAATCCAATTTAGTGACTTACAAGGGTCCTACAATGATCGCTACTACCCTCCAGGCCGTAGCAATCCTGTTGAAGGAAAACGCTGATTGGGATTGGTTTATAAATCTCAGTGCTTCAGATTATCCTCTGGTCACACAAGACGGTCAGTATTCCTTCTTGATACTTCGTAGTGGCACTTTAGTATATTAAGCTACTTCAATTGTGTCATCTTTTGTTGTCTGTGCTTGATGCTGAGGATTTCTTGTTCAGGCGTTGTAGAAAAATAAAATGCTTTGCATCATAAGCTTTCCACTAAAATTGAACATGTTGGTCACCTTCTTTTAAACATGCCACGACTCTTTATCACTCATTTGACAAATACAACCCAATCAAAGCTAAAGTAGGGTGCAAAAGCTGAATTTTGATATAAATACTGAAGGTGATATGGGCTGAACAGCGATAAATGCATTTTTGGGGAAATGAGAGGAGACAAACACTATAGAGGCTGAGGTAAGGGAAATCCTTGGCATTTGTGGCAGACCACTCGAGTAACGTTATGGTCTTGGTTTCTAATTTATTGGATCCATAATATAGATAGCATTAGAGGCATTAGTGGAGACCTTAATATGCTCTTAATTTATGAGTTTGCTCACCTCTTGGCAATATAATGATATCATTAATGTGGCAATTTATCTTTGCTTTCTTTTATTTCTGCCATAAGATTCCTCTGGAAGTTACTGAACAACTGAGTAGAAGAAAACTATTGAGGTTTTAATAGATGTGGCAATTGGGCAGATTAAATCGAGGTGTAGCCCTACCTCCTAATGGGTCAGGTCTGGTATGACTTAGATTAGGTCACGTTGTGTCTGGGTTAATTTTTTGGGGTTGGTGTGGGAGGGTGGGTTTTGGGAGAAAGAGAGGGGGGGGAGGTGGGGGGTGAAGGGGCTGGGTGCCTATCCCAATTTCCTGGTACAATTGATAAGCCCCATGCATGTTTCATGTGGTGAGGAGTCTGGGCTAAGCAGTGTTTCAAATGGATAAGCTCTGGTATTGGATTAACTCCGCTACACACCACTCCATTACCATCCCTAGGTCTTAAGGAATGTCATTCAAGACATCCAACTGTACTGCAGTCTTGAGGCTGGATAATATTTTACTTAATATTGATCTTCAAATGTGATTTTAATGCTTATTAAGTTTCATTCAATAATAGAAGCTTGTTATGTAGCCTAAGAAATACATCTGAAGCTGAGACATATAGGTGTACTCCAGAAGCACTAAAATTCATTCTATAAATGGTTGAACTTTCAACTAAACTGAGATATATGGGTGTACACCAGAAGCTCTGAAAATCATTCCTTAAATGGCTAAGCTATCAACTGGATTGTTTTCCTTCAATCTGATATGAAATTTGTTTCACTGAAAGAAGAGCCAGGAGAGAAAAAAAAAAGGGGGGGAGATTGTCGCTATTAGGATCCCTTTCTATTACTACCCACTGCCCGAGGTTTTGTTTTGTAGGATGGATCTTAGTATCTATCAAGGTAGCAATCCTTGCCAATTCATAATAAACATTGAATATTCTATTGTTATCTATGTCATAATGCCATTGCCATGTATCCTTTTTGAATGGGTTCAGGTTTGCTGTGATTTTTCAAGGTCGAACTTCATAATCTCATGGGGAGATGAGGTGTCTAGATATGTTGATTATGATGATTTAATTGGCATTTAATGAAAGCTGAATTTGGTAAGCAACCAAGCTGAAACAAAGAAGTGATAGGATTCCAAATAGGCCAAAGTACTTCCTTTGGAGCTGCAAATGCTGAATGGAACTCACTGTAAACTCTGGCATTCTTGTCTACTGGATCCTTCAGCATGCCAGTAATCTACAGACACTATGTTGACTATATAATCTATGATTTTCACTTACAGGGGGGTCAAGCCTCTAACATAGATAAATCAAAAGACATTCAACAGAATAACAATTGTTAGGTCCTGAAGCGACAAAGGAGCCTCTATGGCAAAGAAAAGTATCATCAGCTGTGGCATTCTTTATGATTTTGTAAGACATTGTGTACCTTAAAGACTGACCGGCTCAGCATGCCATGTGGCTGTCTTACTGAAGGGATTATAGTTTATTAAAATCAGATTGGCAGGCTCAGCAAAGTTATGCAGTTGATTTAGACATAATGCCGATACTGGATCTGGAGTTTTGGAAATTATTTTACTAGGTTGCACCAAAATAAGTGAATAAGTTATCATCTAAGATTCCAATTCAAATTGTACAAGGATTAGAAAGGGAGAAAATGTTTTACTGATATGCAATGAAAAAAAGTTGGAAAACAACATTCATAAAAATAATTTAGAATGTTGTTTTGCCAAAATAGTGATGGTATCTTGATCATTGATACTCTTGGTACCCATGGAGGACTCTATTCTACCCCCATCTTATGGCTGGATTGTTTCCCTTAATCATGTTCAAATTTGCTTATTAGTCATGTCCAACCAAAAGATGCTAAATGGCAATGTAAAATAAATTTATATATAATAATTAGACTGAGGGATTGCTGATTGGCATGACCATGGTGCATAAAAAGTTCTTTGGGGTCATTTTGGTCCTAGGGTTATGAGTTTGAGGGTAGTTTTGTACATTTGTTAAATAGGGGGTCAGATTGAGGCGTAATGGTTGGTGATCAATTGCTGTGTAAAAAGATTCCATTTTGCAAAGCCGACTAACAAATTTTTGTCTTAATGATTATTTTCCTGTAAAATGTTTTATAGTGAAACAAACACAGCCTTAAAGAACATACTGGTTGTAAAATGAGTTACTCGTGTGAATTGCTTGGATGTCTTGAATTCAGAGGCTGCCAATTGCCATTTAAAACAGTTCAAGGTAGGAGGCATGCTCATGTCCACCTGGATGTGAGCTAGAATTTCTCAGGTCTAGAATTGTAGGATTATAGGTCCTTCAATGAAGTTCGTAAATTGCGTTTTGATTTTATTTCTGTTGTGAAGTACAGGTATTATCTCAAGATGCAACTGCCATGGAGTGTCTCTTCTTTGGTGGTGGCTGTATTTGGCCTAACCCTTTCTTATACTTGATTTCTAGGTTTTCATTAATTCTTTTTGTGATTTAATTGAAAACTTTTCCCTACTGTTGACCTTTTGCTTACAAGATATCATTAATGTAATTTGCAAACTCTTGGAAGAAGTCCTTAGTCCATCATGTTCTTTCTATTCATTCCCTTTGACGTACTCCTGAATTATTGCCATTGTATATGGCTGATTATTTACATCCAATATGCTCGTACATGAGAATTCTATCTTCTTTTGTTGTGCAGATCTGCTTCATGTTTTCTATAATTTGTCAAGGGATCTCAATTTCATAGAACATACAGAGATTGTTGGGTGGAAACTGTAAGTACACATGTTACGCAATATACATGTTCCCTTCAAAATACTTGCTTCTGGTCAACTTAACTGTCAAAACTCACCCAACACTCTACATGTCAATCTTCTGAACTTGTGTAGGAACCATAGAGTAAGACCAATAATTATTGATCCGGGTCTTTACTTGTTAAAGAAGTTTGATGTTTTTCGGACAAGTCAACGTCGATCACTTCCAACGTCTTTTACATTATTTACAGGTATTTTATATTTGTTATCATATCATCCCATTACATTATTTACAAATAAATTATATACCTTTTTTTTATCACATCATCCCATTTTCTTGATAGCCCATGTTCTTGATTAGATGATACTGTTCTCCTTACAATAATATAGTTCTGGCTCTCCTTTTTTTCTCCTTTTTTGGGGGCACTTCCATTTAGAATTACAAGGAAAACCTCCTAACCCCTCCTCCAAATTCATCATGTGAAGGCAGGATTTGATCCCTGGTAGTGGTGACTACAAGCAATCGAACGCAATCGAACTTACCAGCCAACCTGATTGGCTGATTGTTTGCTGAAATGTTCTGTTGAAGTTTCTGTGAAGCAAACAATATATAAATACCACCTTGACGCAGGATAAGGTTTTTTTTTTGTACCATAGACCTTTTTCCTAGGTCTATATCTTCATTTACTTACATATAAAGCTCTGATACCTGACTGGCTTATGGAACCCTTCCCTTTCAGATTCTCCCTTTCTTGGTGGATGATCTAGAAAAACTCAGTTGTTCATGAGAATGGCCGTACGACTATTGATATTCTTACGTATCAGATCTTCTATGTGGCCATTTCTGTTAAGTAACTCCTGGCTCACAGTAGGCAATAAACTGTCTTTTCCTAGTGTTGTAATGATTGCCATGTGTCCTATCATCCATGAAGGAAACAAGAAATTTCTGTTATGTTTGACACCTGAAAATAATGTCTTCAGCTACTTGGCAAACTGAAATGCAAATTATAAAAGCTTAGCTTGCACATAACACATTATTCTGTAGTATCTTCATAGAGGTTGTTAGTGTGCTTTATTTAACTCATCATTTTTCCTTTACAGGTTCAGCATGGATAATGCTCACCCGGTCGTTTCTTGAATTTTGCATTTTGGGATTGGACAACCTCCCCCGGACTCTGTTAATGTATTTTACAAATTTCCTCTCCTCCCCTGAAAGCTACTTCCACACCGTAATCTGCAACACTCAACAATTTCGGACCACTGCTGTGAATCATGACCTTCACTACATTGCTTGGGATACTCCTCCAAAGCAGCATCCTCGCTTCTTAACCGTCAAGGATTTCAACGACACGGTGAGAAGTGGTGCTATGTTTGCTAGGAAATTTGCAAAGGATGACCCAGTCTTGGACAAGATTGATCAGGAACTTCTAGGTCGGACTGAAGGCCGGTTTGCTCCTGGTGCTTGGTGCATTGGGAGCTCTGATGGTGGGGCTGACCCTTGCTCCTTGAGAGGCGATGAATCAGTTTTTAAGCCTGGTCCAGGTGCTGAGAGGTTGCAAGAACTTTTGCAGAAGCTGTTGTCAGAAGATCTGTACAAACAGCGTTGTTCATCTCAGAGTGTGGAACCAACTAATCAAACTGTAAATTAACGCCTAAATCAAATGTAAATGATTGGTGTAAATTTTCTAATTCTCACACCAAAATTGGAATCGTTGTCTACTCTACGGCATGGTGTTGAGATTCCCCCCCCCCCAAAAAAAAAGAAAAAGAAAAAAAATCTTCAGGTCAGATGAATGATGACAATTTGTTTTTGTTTTTGTCTTATTTTTTTTATTTTTTTATTTTTTTATTATCTGATGATTTGAGCTGTTGACGTATAGCATTTGTTTGGAACTGGGAAAGAAGCATGATATTTCATTATCTATTATGCTGATAAGATTGATGTGTGGCACGCATCGATAACTATGGAATCCCTGTATAAGTTATCCAATGGCTCATGTTGACTTTGTCCAATGGTTTGGTTTTGCCCTCCCAAACAGTTTTGAGCAAGAATGTAATAATCGGTATTGGACACATGGTATTGGTCAACGCTGAAACCAAAAACAGTATCAATAGAATAAGGATTTGTGGCCAAAAAAAAGGCATCGGTGTTGGCCTTGGCTGAGACTGATATGAATCGGCCCATAGAGCCGGTCCCATACCAATTACTAAAAGCTTGGTTTTGGGTGATGGGTCCTCATCGCCTTTTACCAAGGGAAGGGGTGGTTTTGTTTTTATTACTCTGGAATTGCCTGACAAAAGACTGGAGAAAAAGGAATTCAAAGGATTGGCATCCAAGGTTTCAGTCTAAAACCAATGTGGGATTGGAGCAACATGTGAGCATGTGACATTAGTTCTTTTGGGTGACTCTAAGGTGGAAATTTGGAGCTCTGACATTATATAAGTTTTCATTTTAAAAGTTCAAACTATTAAATGGAGGGACGAGCTCAAGTATATATTGCATCAAAGGTTCTAGATTTAACTAATGTAGAACTATTCCCAACACATTAGCAGCAAACTCAATCAGTAATACCTAGTGCTTCATAGAGGGCTAATCTTCCCCAGTGGACTTGCATGCAGGGAGCCCATATAAAACATCAACAGCAGCTGGGAACTTCTTTCTTGGCTCTCTTTATCCTGCTCACCTCTTGCAGCTCCAAGTCACGCATGCCTCCACATACCCGTAACCATAATCCCGCCAGAATCGAATTGCCAATTTTAATCCAAATCCCTAAGATTTAGGGATGAAAGTGGATAGTCGATAATCTGAATCTGATTCTCATCTGTATTTGCTTAGGGGTCTCTATTCCTAGTCAGGGATATCCAAATCTAAATTTGGATAATCCGGAACACAATCTAGCCTATCTGAATAGATATCCAACTAATAATAAAACAGAAAAAAATTACTCATACCGCCCCTGGACTTATGTTCAAATACATCTATTACCCTAAAGTTCACAACAATTACAATCGCACTCCAATTTTTAATAGTGTTAAGTAAAAAAAAAAAATTTAAAGACAATTTTACCCTTGTTGCATTTACAAGCAAAATGAGTTGAAATGACTTTTTTAATCTTCTAAAAATAGAGAATGATGAAATGGTCAAAGTAACCCTCCCAAACCCTTATATAAAAAATCATTTTCCACTCATTTTGCACTCTCAATGTCTAACCCATCATTCAAGCTACTTGTGCTTCTGGTCAACTCTAAGTAGTTTACCATTTTCTTTTATCATTATGTTCTCTGGTTTCAAATCTCTACAAACAATCCCTAATCCGTGCAAGAACTAATTCCGCTGCATAAAACTTGAAATCCCCCTGCGAACTTCGATTTTGAGATTACGTCAACCATGGGCTTCACGGCGTTTATAGAGATGATGGGCTTCTTGTTCTCCTTGGCCCTAGTGCTGCTCTACAGAGAATATCTAGGATTCTCGGTTCCTTCCATCAAGATATTTGTAGGGACTGATTTCCTCAAACTATGTTATTTATTTGAATCCCTCCTTTTGTCAGATTTAATAACAACACCAAGCCCATGAACACTTCTCCTAGAATCCTTGCCTATGGTCAACTGATGCTCGTCGATTTCGATCTCTCAACGAAACTCCTTGTGAAATGCCAAAAACCTCGTTCGATTTTTCGATCGAATACAACAAGCTTAACCAAAATCAAATCCATTAAGCACAAATGATCTTTATTAGTTTTCCACTGCTTCAACTCTAGCATTTCACCTTCAAAGCTTAAAAAACAGAGCAAGCAAGTGTTGAAATTTGGGAATTATCAATCTTTGTTTTACCTGATAATGTCGTTAGAAAACATCTTCTCAGTTTGATTCTTTCGGAGAGAGATTAAATCTCTACCAGGATAGTAATCAATGGCCAAACTAATGATCTTATCTGTTTCCTTTTTCAAACTCGTTCATTTTCACACTAAAAACAACAATTAAGCTAGCTTGGACACAGGTTTTGACGTGACCTAGTTCCCAAAGTTAGGTTCAGATAAGCGACAAGAGCAGCACCCCTTGTGGGGGAGGTGATGTAGAAGACGAGATGGCAGAGAAGATGAGTCTTCCCTAGGCTCTACTGAGGTCTTGTTCGTGATTTCAGAAGAATTGCCAAAATGAAAAAGGAAATACAAAGGAGAAAGGGAAGGGAAGAAGAAGGGAAAGGGAAAGTTAAGTTGAGGTTAATTTGGTCTTTTCACAATACCCATAAAGGTATTTTTGACCTTCAAAAATACAATTCGTATTGACTTCAGCAACTAATAGAAAATTTAACAGAATGGGCCTATTTGTAACAATGTTTGGCATTTAGAGGTAATATGTGTAATTGTTGTGAACTTTAGGGTAGTAGATGTATTTGGACCTAAGTCTAGGAGTGGTTTGAGTAATTTTTCCTAATAAAATTGTAAATAACTAAGGATCTTGAGGTTCTTGAAGATTTGACAAGTTCTAGAGAACAAGGAAAAAAAATTATTCACGTCACTATTTGGGTTACTCATTTTATACCAACTTTAGATTTGAATTTTTAAGGTAGTGAAGATGAGCACGAATTAACAACCAAGTTTTATCCAAGTCGTTGGTTTGTTATTTACATATCTGTTTGATTCGAATCATTAAACGAGTGAAAATGAAATACAAATTCCACAATTCACAATTGTTGTCATGTGACAGAAAATAGAAAGTTTCCTCTTTTGACAAACATTTTTTGACAAAAAAAAAATAAAAATAAAAAAGTAAATTATGAGTACCTCTCCTCTTGTATGCCTTTAAATTAGGTGCATCCCAAACTTTTCAAACAATTTCAAAATACCTCCTCAAATCAAAAGACATTCCAAATTCGCTACTCCGTTAGTAATTTCTGTTAACTAACGTCAAAACTAAAAGTTGCAATTTTAATACCTAAAATACCCTCATGGGCGACTGAATTTCTTTTGTTTTTGTAGTTTGATTAGTTTTTATGTTACAGGTTTCGTGGAGAACCTCTGCGACAGCTGCTTCGCCTTCGCCACCGCCTCAGCTTTCAACTCCTAAGAGAACTGAAAGAGGTGAGTCGACGGTGACTTCGATGTATTTCTGGCATCTTCGATGTCAAGTGCGCCGACAGGTTCAACGCTACGGAGGATGAGGGTGTCGTCATCCTTGAAATCAAGAGTCACTTCCACATACTCTTCCATAGCCAGTGACGATACACCGCTGAAACTTTTCCAGGAGAAATTATCTGAATCCCATCACCGTTCGTGATTTGGTAAGCTCCTCATTATTGAAAATCAACAAAACCAATTAAATGTATAAATTCTTCACTGATCCTCTGTCTTTCTCTCCCTCCCTAACGATAAACTCGAATGTGAGCGATTTGGATTTACAAAAGTATTTTAAAAGAAACAGACTTGAAATTGTTGAACGCGCCTGGAATCTGTTTGAAAGGACTTCTCACTTTCTCTTCCTCTTCTGTTATTGTTGGGGAAAAATAATAACAGATTTAAGTCAGACCATTGATGAAGAATCCTGAGTTCAAAACGTGGATGAGGAATCTATGAAAGGCCTTGTGGGGCAGGACACGCAGTGCACATCCAAGTTATTGAGTATACGGACAAGGGAGAGTCTTTTCTGACAACGTTTGGGGGATGAAATCCTGTTCGACCCCCTCTTAGGCAAATGGGCAGGGATAAGACAGATTAATGGAAGTAGCTGGTCATTAAATGATTTGTCATTAATGCTCATAAATACCAACAACCACCATAAATGCCATGTAGGCGAATTTGACCTGCCAAGTCACTATATCATTGGCCGAATCAACAAAAAGTAAGATTTATGCTCGATAAAAGAGAAATGACGGCTATCGTGTCAGAGAAAGTAGAGGGTGGGCAAAAGCAGGATCGAAGAAGGTCGATGGAGGTTATAAACGGTTGACAAGACATCCAGGCGCGGCGCCACCCTAAGGGGTCGTAGTCGCCTAGACCTACTATTATCCACCTGACAGATGATGGAGATGGTGGTAGGTGGGGAGAAGCTTGTCCTGGAAGCTTCAACTTGGGCCTATAAATGGTGAAAGATTATTGATTGCAAAGGATCCAGAATTTTTTACAAGAAAAGATTATCCACCTTCAGGTATTACTCTCTCTGAAAAAGTTCATCTTGAATAATCCTTGTTCAACCTATTATCCAATCCCCATCACCAGGGAGAAGCAGGTTGTTGAAGCTCCTATATCTCAGGGAACCCCCTCTTTAAGGAGCTCTAGTGTTTCACTAAGAGCTCCATTCTGCTTGTCTTTGGAGTCTAGTAACTTTAGCATTGGAGTGGCCCCGGGGTAAATCCTGCCCACTTTATTGCTTTGTTCGTGTTTCAGCTACTTGGCCTCATCTGAAAAATTGAACAGAATCCATCAATAACAGTTATCTTCGATAAGAGAAAAGGAGAGCTGTTCAATTCAAGCAGAGATGTCCATAGATGGTGTTGAGAATGTAGTTGTAGAAGAAAATGGAGGCGGCGGCTCTTCTGAAGGAAGACGAAGCCAAGAACTACAACTTGTACGGAATGAGAAACTTTAGGGAAAGAAGCTCAAGCTATTACACTCTTTGGATGCCGAATCTGCTAAATTTCTTGGCCATGACGACCACCAATCCAAGGCAGGCTGAGACAACGGCGAAGGTAATTTATCTACTCTATCGTCCTCATCCCCCCTCTTCAAGTACGTCTTCATCATTCTCCTAGCCAATGACAACGGTGAAGGTAATTTATCTTTGCATGTAACTCAATCTCCAATTACACCCTCTACGTCCATCCCCATTCCTGTCGTGGAGGCCCTTAAGAAGCTCAGCAATGCAGGAGCTCTAGCACTGTCGTTCTTCCGGTGGGCCTAGAAGCAAGAAGGATTCAAGCTATCAATTTAAAGGGTAAATTTAATAGTCTCATGTTCGGCTGTGGAACAATTCGAGTCATCCTTCTGAGATCCGTCTTCTCCATGAAACCTACAACATAAAAACTAATCCAGCAAAAAACGAAACCTTAAATGGCTATATAAACATTAAACCTATATGCGTCTTAACATTCTAAAACTTAAGGTTATATACATCTTAATACTAGGCTAAATGGATACGAACTTAAATCCGAATGTTTGAATTCGGATTCTCCTAAACCAATGCAAGTTCGAAGTTCGAATCAGATCCGGATTTTGGGCATCCTTGCGTGTGGGACTCTCTCGTTAAAAGATTATCAAATTTTGTAAATGATACTTATTTCCATTTTCCTTCAATCTTAGAGGCTAATCAATGAGCTTAATTGGTCAAGATAATATTTGATATAAGGAAATTTCATTTTGAATATTCAAACCACTAATGTAACCAATGTATTTAGCCACTAATTGATCATCGATTTCTTTTAAAGTTAACTTACTCATTATATTTTTGAAAAACCACTTCCTATAATCATTCACATTATAATCATTTCTTTGACGGAGACGATACTATCTTGGGTATAAGGTTTAAAAGTAATCATTGGGATGAATTTATCTATTAACTTTAATTTCATTTTTGGCCAAGTCCTACTGGATGGGTTCTTCTCCGTTCACGTCTTAATTGATATTGTTGCCACCAAAGTTGTGCATGACCCTGCTTTAAACTCCGTACGATATAATTAACTTTTATTTTGCTCTATCATTACTTTCCAGAGAAAAAATTGTTTCAAGGAAACAACCCAATAAATCTATAAGTCGGAGTCTAGTTTACCATCAACGTTGGAATACTCTTGTTGATATTCCCAAGAGCATGTGCACCACTGATTCCAGCACTCCGGTGTTCCATAATTCTGAAAATAAAACGCTTGCAACAAAGTAGCACACATGTTAATGGTTATGCTATTTTCTTCTTCTTCGTAACCTGGCCGGTTCAACGGTTCAAGCTCAGGCCACGAGGAACGAATTGCACGCTGACTGGGTTGGGTCTTTCAAAACTAGTGAAAAAAAATGATAGATTGAGGCCCAGGCTATGTAGATTCTCACTCAACAATCACCTGCGCGAAGGTACGAATGCCTTTGTACAGAAGCTGGAGAGAATTGGGGTTAGAGGACTGAGCTCTCAAATCATTTCTTATGTCCAATCCTATCTCTAGCTGAATTACTCTCATTTCTCATTTCCAATCCTCTCTCTGTAACACAGTGCTGTCCACTTTTATTTAAAAGAACTTGCCCCACAAAATAAATTCTTTAATTGAATAACCATATCATAAACCATGGGTTCCCTAATTGTGTTATTATACTCACATAACATCACCTAATTTCAAGTAATTTTCTACTATTTTTTCCTGAGACAAGTCAGTAAAATAACCCTTTCCTACAGCAATTCCCTCTTCCCCAGCAAGTCGCTCAACTTCAAACTGAACTTCATCAGCTCCGACGTTGTTTGGTGCCAACAAATTACAAGCAACCTCAATCAAGTCATCACCATGGGCAAGCGCCATAGCTTGAACAAATTCTAGACCTCCACCTCGTGCACTGACCCGTTTGGCGACTCTGCGGACAGCACTAATATCAGAGGAGAAGACAGGGACATTGTAATTATCCACCCATCTGGTTGCACCAATTACCACAACACCTTTGCCTTGAGGTGCTTGAGATGGACCTTCATCAGGATTCAATGGCAGAGACTCAGATACAACCCCCCCGGCCCATTGGTTTCCCTCTGAGTTAGGTTTGAAATACCCTAGTTCTCTTCTGATAAAGTCAAGCTTTCTCCCTTCTTTGTGGGCTGCTCCATATAGAAATGTTGGGACTGCAAACATCTATGTCATAGATAATTAGCAAAGCAAAAGGGAAACAAAGGAGCAATGCAACTGGATGTCTAAAACAAAATACATGACATAGGAAATATTTTGGGCCCCGGAATCTTCTCAGAGAAACTATATAAACATAAAAATAAAAAATTAGGCTTCCTCCATGTACCTTGTCTAATCCTTGCAATAGTGAAAAGGAAAACTAATGCACCATATTAGAGAAGAAGTGACAGAGGAAATTGTCTGCAGCATATCCTCCAGAAAAATGAACCATTGCTTCTTAATAATCTTGTATCCTCTAAATAGAAGACCATCATCTCAATACTCAGCAAAGGTGAATATAACTTGCTCATTGGTTTAAATTCAAAAGAGAAAAGAAAGAAATTGGATGACCAAAAATGGCCCTCCATAGAGAGCAGGCAGGGGAAGGTAGCAGACTCAAAGAAGAAAGAGATCAAATGTGTGTTCTACTTCTACCTCACCCCCACCCTAAAGAGAGAGAGAGAGAGAGAGAGAGATCCAAGGTTCCACAAAAGTACAATCCAATTTGATGGTTCATGGTTGGGCACCCTAGGAATGTCATTTGTGATGATATTTGTGGGTGCCCATCCCAAAGGCAGGTCTATTAATTTGGCAAATCCTATACATAGAGCATTATTAGTTGATGATTATAGGAATAGCCGGTTATACATGATCCAGTACATGATTTAATTCACAATATGATGATCAAACAACCATCCACTCCTCGGGACATGAAATGATGAATACCATATATTAAACGATGACAATATTCAGAGGCAATTAGAAACTGTTTTTAAGTAATCACTTGTACCCATAATAAATTCTCATGGAAATAAAACACAAACCTTGAAGCTTGGGGCCAATGTCAGCAGCTACGGCCTTTGCAAGTTGAGCCACTTGATCCAGAGAAGTCTGAGCCAGAGGGTGGAAACAGATGTGATCAACAACTCCAAGTCGAGGATGGCTTCCAGAGTGTAATTCAAGATCAACGGCTTCAAAAGCTGCTTTGACCATGGAAAACACAGATGCTCTCAATGAACCAGAGTCGAATGGCGGGTGTGGAGCTAATTTGGAAACAAGTGTGTAACCAACACGATTGTAAGCTTCATCTTGGAACTTGTTGATTATACAAGCTTCTGGGAATAGCCAGGAAGCTCTTTCAATTGACTCTAGTGCTGCCTTATTTTGGCTTTCAGATATGTACACCTTGCAACAAGCAAGCATCAACTTCAACATTTTCCTTCCTTCTCACTTCACAAACTGCACAAAAAAAAAAAAAAAAAAGCTAGATACAAAGAATTATAAAAGAAAAAAAATTGTGGATAAGCCTTTCTCCTCTGACCACATACCTACAAAGCAACTAGTTTGATGGTATAACTAGTTTTCGAAACCAGAAACCTTGTGAAAAGGAATACAAGATGTTTGCATGAGGTTTTTTCTTTTTTCTTTTTTTTTTTTTTTTTGGGGGGGGGGGCTTAAAAGAAAGAGAGAATAGTGAGCTTATCAACTGCATAAGGAATAAAAGATTTGATACAGTAAGTTCTCTCAGTGGGTAAGATGATCCATAAGTTTATTCAATACACAAGAAATGGTACTGATTTTGAAAAAATCAGTAAAAGTTGGAAACTAATCCTGGTTATTTGAGTTTATAACATAAAGCAATTCCATGACCAGCCTTCCTTGCAGAATCCCACGAGTTCATGCAAAAATTCTAGAAAATTCAGATAAATCAAAGTATCTTATCATATTTGCAGTCACTGGACTTCTTTAATCCATAGGAACACAAATACTTGCAGTTGGACCGATAAACAACAAGGTGACAATCCACAACTCTTCTTCAAAAACCACGGTCCACTACCAACAAAGGTGCATGAGAAGGCACCTCACAGGTGGTTTCGTGTCATCATGATTCCACATCGTTAATACATCAAGAAAATTTTACTTTCAGAGGCTTTCACATTATTCCAAGAGAAATACAACTGGAACACCTGTTCATTCCTCCTAAGAAAGTCCCTCTTTTTCCTTTTTTTTTCAATAAGTTGTTACTTAGAGAGAGAGAGAGAGAGAGAGAGAGAGAGAGAGAGAGAGTTAATTGTGATAAGGAGACGAAGGGGAGTGGGTTCATAGAGAAGTATTGTAAAGGAGTGGGTTTTAAAACTTAATATGAAGTAGTTTATGGACTGTGGCACCAAGTCCAAGATCTGCTTCATACGCATAGAACAATACATCGTAGATAAGCTTATCCAATGGCATAAAACATGTCTCAGCCACATATTCCTATTTAAGAACATAGCATATACAAAACATTAAACAACAGCCACAAGATAAATAAACTGGATATTAAGTCAATATTGATAATCTACTGCTTCTCTTCAGAATTTTACTTGAAACAAAGTGTGAAGACCTGATTCCTATTTTTATTTTGTTATTTATGCCATAAGGTTAGAATCTGGTAATTGGTCCAGTCATTTGCACAGAGAGCAACATAATACCGAAAATGGTTTTTTGTTTTGTCCACTTGAGCGCAACATCAAACCACACCATTTGCAGAACCCCACACATTCACTCAAACGCACGCACTCAAGATCAAACATCCTATCCAAGAATAGATTTAAATCCATTACCAGGAAAATAAAGGGAATGTTACAAACCACACAAAACATGTTGGACCCAGAAAAGGAAAACAGAGAGACTTTGAATTTCAATCTAGAGTTTTTCAAAACAGATAACCAATCAGTAAAGCTACAATGAAAGCTCATCCACATTAAAAATCCAAATTACTAGCTGCAGACGATTTCAACAGGCCATCGTACTCCAATTTCATTGACGACGAGGACGAACTAGCCAAGGAGGCCGAGACAGCCTTAAACTTGGCCCTTAGAGAATTCATTACATCCTGAACACTCTCGTTCTCCGGATCAAGAATTGGATATACTTTAATTAATTCCTCCATCTGCTTGACGTTCTTCTGAACATGAGGCGTTAAGCAGCTGGGATCGGCTCGAATTGCGGAGTTCCAGACATCAACGCAACCTCGATAAAACCCTATCTCCTCACCGACCTCGAAGCCAACTTTGAGGCCAACATCTCTCCCTTCTTGCTGTCCTAGGACCAAACCCTCATGGAACCCATCTTTATAACCCTCATCCAGATGGGTTTCTTCTAACTTAAGAGAAGAATCGAATATGTCTTCATTGTATTTGGAATCGGAAACCGCAATAGCTTGTTTTGCAGGTTCATGTTGCATGATCTATGAAAAGCACAATCAAAAAAGAGAAAGGGAAAGAGCGGGAAGTGAGGCTTGGTAATTGGAAATAGACAAAACTTAAACTTGATGCCTCTGGGTATCAATTATCAGTAGCTTTGGCATTCCTAAACCCTACATAAGAGCTCTAAGTTTAGTTTGACCCATCTAACAAGGGAAGAAAAAAATAGGAGATCTCGCTCATTGGTAAAAGTAAAGGTAAGCTCACTTATACAGACGCCACACTCTGCAATGGCTGGATTTGGTTCAAGGCATTGGTGGTATTGCCACTGTATTTAACTCATCCTCTACACTGCAGGAAAAGGTACTTACCAGTTTCAGGTGATCCGCATCCTTCTCTCCGTTTTCCAGAGCGACTCCGGCCAACATTCTTCTCTCGCTCTCGCCTATGACCTTTCTCTCTTAAAAGCCCTTGCGCGTTCAGAATTCAAGCATTTTTTTTTTTTTTTTTTTTTTTGTGGTAAGAAACAGATCTATTGCTTTAAAAGATCAGGATTCGAGATAGCATCTGCATTACACAAATGAAGTAGCCAAATGAGGCTGCCACGGAGTGGATTCAGGTCACACCACACGTCTTGATACCGATGTGGCCCTCCTTGCCAAGAAACTCGCTATTTGATTGGCCGACCTTGAAATATGCTTAAAGCTAATAATTATAACATGCTGAGTAAGAAGTAAAATGTCAGAAACAGTGGGATCCAAGAGAACATTATCTTCTTGCACGACATCAGTAAGAATTGATCACCTCTAAATAGGGCTGCAACATAGTCGAGTTGGGCCGGTTTTTCAGAATCCTAATCCCAACTTTGACTATTGAAACTTAATCCTAACTCCAGCTTAATTTTACCAGGGTCAGAAAATGTACAACCCTAACCCTGATCCTGACAGGATTGGGCCCAACCCTAACCTGCCCTGATTGACCCTGACAGGGCCGGGTTGGGTCGGGTCAACCCTGATTAATCCTGATTCAGGGTTAGATTGACCCTGATTGACCCTAAACATATAACAAATTATCAAATAACAATTATAACTTAAAATATATGACAAATACAAGCAACCTATGATATTCTTTTAAGAACCTAATAAATACAAACCAAATCAGTTTAAGTATTTAACAAGGAACAAATATAAATCATATATATATTTATAAATATATTCAAATATATACAAGATCGGATTGAACTGGGTTCAACCCAGGGGGTCAACCCTAACCCAGCCCAACCCCTGCCAAGGTTCATATAAAATTGAACCCTAACCCAACTCTGTCAGGGTTCGGGCCAGGTTCAACCCTGCCAGGGTTCAGGGCGGGCCTAGGCGGGTTCGGATTGTCAGGATAAAACTTGCACCCCTACCTCTAAAAGTCAGATTCAAGGATGACATGACTAAAACCACGAAGGATAACTTCCGACAATGCCATGCGCAATGTTAAAGCTTCCCCAACAGTTGGAGACAGAAAAGACAATGCATGTGAGACCGTCAAAAGAGGAGTGCCAGAAGAATCCCGAAACACAAAGCCAACACCACCCTCCGTGGAATTGAGATTCACTGCTACATCAGAATTAACTTTGGTAACACTTGGTGAAGGTGGACACCAAGGCTCTACAGTTAACGGCACTAAAGAGGGAATAGCAACCGTATTTGATTGTTCCAAGTGTTTACGAAATTCAAAGAAAGCCTGCTTAGCTTTCCGAATCACCTCTTGTGGAGCCCATAAATGATTCTCAAAATACATTTCATTTCTTGACTTCCACAAAAACCAGCAAATAAATGCAGCAAAAGAGAAGACCAACTGACTGTGCGATTTGGAAACCAAACTAGTGTAGAAAGGGACAAAAGCCATTGATAAAAATGAAGATGGTGATCCCGAGGAACCACAAAGCTCGTAAAAGATCCTAGCCATACTGTTTTTGCAAAAGGACAATACATTAATATATGATCCATGGTTTCTTCACCGTGTCCACATCTTCTGCAAATCAGATCCACTTTAATCTGTTGACGAACTAAGTTTTGACTGGACGCTATACCATTAGCATAGCAATGCCAAAAAAATTGATGTACCTTCGAAAGAGTCATACAACTCCAAATACGCTTCCAAAGCACTGCAGGAACCTGTTTCCATAATGCATGATGAGATGATGATGGAAGAGATGATATATCCTGTTGGCGAAGATGGGCCAGCATATTATAAGCTGACCGAACAGTGAAATGACCAGACTTGGTTCCCTGCCAAATGTGTTTATCCTCAGTTTGAGAGAAACTAAGAAGAATACACTTGATTGCTGCAGTTTCAGCATCTGAAAATAACGAAGACAGAACCATCAGTTTCCAAAGAATGGGTATCAGTATCAATTAAATTTGCAACAGTTCTATAAGCAATAAAGGTTGGTTTTGGAGACTGAATTTTATAATTCGGTAAAAGTGGAATCCACTTATCCTCTCAAATATCAATATCAATGCCAAAACCCATTTTTCAAATGAGACCTTTCATCATGACTTGTCTACCTTCCAAAATGCTATGCCAAAGCCATGATAGTTTGTGCCCCAAAGATGCTGTGAAAAAAGAAGATTAGGGAAAATAAATGGCCTTTAAAAATTTTACCCAAGGGGCCTCCTGACAACTCCATACTTTCCAAGCTAATTTGGCCAATAAAGCTTGATTTTGCACAATTGGATCTCGCAGTCCTAAGCCACCTTCTGCTCTAGGAAGACAAAGCCTCATCCATGAGATCCAAGGGATGCCTCTAATTTTATCACCATTACTCCAATAAAACTGAGTTGCTACAGGTTTAATAGAATTGAGAGTATGATTTGGTAATTTGAAATGTGAAGCCAAATAGTTTGACATTGTCAACACCACGGACTTTAATAGTACTTCCTTACCAGATTGTGTTAAAAGACCGGCCTTCCAATTTTGAAGCTTGCACTGATTTCTATCCACTTGAGCCTGAAAGATAGATCTCTTGCAACCCGAAAGCTAAAGTGGGAGTCCCAGGTACTTCATAGGTGCATTCCCATACTTAATTTTGAGAATCCGTGAAAATCACCTACGAAATTTCAGTGGCGTATTAGGATTGAAAGTCAGGCATGATTTACCAAAATTAATTTGTTGTCCTGAGGCACAGCAATATAAATCAAGACAACTCTTTAAAGTTAGAATTTCTTGCACATGTACAGGAGTAAAAAATAGACTATCATTAGCGAAGAGCAAATGAGTGATAGGCAAAGCATTTAAAAGCATGGTTTAATCGGGGATCGGGGATCGGGGATCAGGAATCGGTTGGGTTTGACTCGGTAAAAAAATGGCTGGAATTACTTTTATACGCGTGGTTTATATGACAATGATGATGCCATTGTATGTATTGTCATGAATCTGTCTATTTTTGTTAGTGCGAATGAAATTTAATTCGTTGAGGCAGGTAGTTTAAAGAAAAGTAGAAAATAATGGCGAGATTGGTGGAGACCGAAAGTTCACCATCACTTGGGTTTGGAATACTACCTTATGTAAATAAATAGTTTGTTGGTTTGAATGAAATAGGTCTTCTCAAATTAAGTACAGTTGGGGATGTATCATTGATCAATGGACCAGGTTATAAATTTAGCTTGGAAAGATTTTCTTCTCTGTCCGCACTGGAAGACTTCAATGCCTTTTCTTAGAGATATTAACTTCATGGCCTGAAAGGATGACAAAAACTTGGCCCTATATTTGAAGTCAAAGCTATTCTTTAGAAATCTGGTCTCCTATCTGAAATATAAGCCCATGACATTGTTATGAACTAGTGCTCTATTGTTGACTCCCTAGTATCATTACATCTGGGTCAGGTTCAGATTTTCCTGAAGGATCCAATCAGCATTCCATTCAATTTACACTGATGCATAAAATGAAAAGTTGTATCCATTTCATTTAAAAAGTGCATAAAATGTACAGAAACAAACAAATAAATACAATCAATAAAACCTGTAGTGAACAATCACAAAGCAACGGCAGAAAAAACCTACAGTGAACAATGGCATAAAAACTGCAATGAACAATCACTGAATATAATCATAAAAAAAAAAAATCCTATTATCAGCTATTCCATGGAGAACCGAAGTATTTTCATTCCAGATAATAGTCTCTGTACATAATGAACAGATTATAATCCATCAAAAATCCATCATTGTAAGGAGCATGAAAAACCATCACAAAAAACCATCACTAAATATAATGGATGAAAAAAAAACCATCATAAAAAATCTTCACTGAAAGTTACAAATTCTAACAACCCATTTCATTGTTTCCAAACTATTTCCTATGTGTTTCTGCCCAAGGTCCCTTAAACTTTTCAGCCTTCTCAGCTATTCTCCCCTTTGCTTATGCTTGACTATTTGGTTATTGAGATGTCCTAGACAATTATGATCTCGTTTGCATTTGTGATCCACTAGGTCCATCTTGTGTTTTTTCTCTACATAATCACATATAAGAAGAAGATTAGTAGTAAAAAAATTGATTGGGAATTTTCTATAAGCATGGATGTTACATGTGTAGTGGATCTTCCTTCTTAAGAAGCACTTTGTTCTTGAGAAATACCTTCTTGCCTTGTTATTCTTTTTCTCTACCTAATCACATATAAGTAGAAGATTAGTAGCAATAAAATATATTGGGAATTTGGTATAAGCATGGATGTTACCTGTATAGATCTTCCTTCTTGAGATGCACTATGTTGATAGCACCTTATTCTTGAGAAGTGCTTTCTTTCCTTTTTCTTTTTTTTTTTCCCTACATAATCACATTTATGAGAAAGATTAGTAGTAATAAAATTTATTGGGAATTTGATATAAGCATGGATGTTACCTATGTATCATGTTGAGAAGCATGTTGAGAAACATCATATTGAGAAATACCATGTTGAGAAGCATCATGTTAAAAAACACCATGTTGAGAAGTATCATCCTTTTTTTTCTTGCATGACCTAGTATTATAACTAATTCTTTTGCACTAAGAACAGTGGATAGTAAAATTTCTCTTTTTAAATTCAGTAGCTGGATCTTCATCAGCTATTCTCCTCCTCTTTATGTTCGGCCTACCAGCTCTCCTTCTATATTTTGTGGTTGTACTATAGGTCTATCTTCATTGATCTTAATGGTATCCAAGCCAGATATAGCATGAATGAACTCAGAATAGGAAAGCATAAATTTTTCAAGTGAAAAGTATGAGGAAACATGATCCTCCACATTACCCCTCTGGAATAAGATTGCAGCTATAACATGCTTACATGAAAGCCCATTAACTTCCTATGTAGAGCACTCACATTGTCACACCCAATCGTTGCAACCAACGGTTCGGGATCCGAGTAGGCTATACTCGGTACTAAACTCCCATACATCCATAATCATAATCAGAGTAAATACACAATAACGGAAGTCTTATAGTAAAACGAACTGAGAATCTACCGTGATATTTATAATTAAATAGCAAATTATTCTGGTCATCATTGATCTCGAACTCTACCGTGATATTTATAATTAAATAGCATATTTATATTTTCTTCTTTATATCCACCACTTACCTACTATGGCCATCATTGATCTCGAACTCTTCTGGTCCACATGACATGATATGACAATTCCTAGATGCATCTTGAGTAGACATTAGTTTCTTCTTGAAAGCAGGTGTTGTCTTCCCATTGAAACTATAACCCTTTTTAAATCTATCATGCATCCTATTTATCAATTTTATTCTGACTTCATCAATCAAAGTCAGAATAAGTTTGCCTCTATAGGGTTGTATCCATTGATTGAAAGACTCTTAACATATAAGTAACATGGCAATCAAGTGGTCAAATGCGTGTTTAGCCCATGATGATATCGGGTTTCTCATCATCCAATCATACGCTTTCCTTTTAGTTGCTTTTATCTCATCCATTGTTCTGTTAAAATCTGTAGCATTATATACCTTGCATGCTGCCAGAAAAATCTTCTCAACAAAAGCTCAAGAAATTTCACCCTAAAGTTGCTGTATAGATGCTTACAGCATAGCCTTTGGTTTGCATGTGGGAAGATTTTTGTAATTGCCTCTGATAAGCCCTATAACAATACAAGAAGCAAAAAAGCCCTATAACAATACAAGAAGCAAAAAAAAAAACATATCAGAGGTTATCCTTTGGGACTACAACTTAATTACAACTTTAACACACTGAAACTTAACACATTGTGAAGACAAAGATGGAAATCTTTTGAAGTCGCCACCTAGATTTACGTCTAGGACCTTAGAAATGTGAAATCTCACCCCAAGGTAAGACTTCGATTGACTCATGACCCTTAGATTGGATTTCTGGTCCATCAGAGATTGGGTAAGCGTCAGGTTACGGTTATGGGAAGGGGTTAGGCACCCAAACCGCCCAATCAAAATCGGTCTCCTATGCCTTTCCTATGCTAGCCTCTATCTGTTAAACCGAACCAAACCAAGTGGTTTGATATCATTGAACCGAATTTGTATCCATCAGATTGCCTACGTATCACGGAATTATTCTAAAAATCAGGTTCACCATCGTAGTTCAGGTGTGATTAAAGTTTATGGTTGTGCATGATTAAATTCATTGTTCAAGTTGAAGTTTATGCTTGAAAGGTTGAGAAACCTATGGGTCAGGATCTGGATAGTCCATGTGGACTGATAGATAGTCCTAGTGGATCTAAGGATAACCCTATTTGGGTTGAAATATGGATAACCCATTCTGGGTTGGAATGTGGATAACCCTATGTGGGTCGAAATGTGGATAAATATCCTAGTGGATCTATGGATAGTCCGAGTGGACTAAGGTGTGGATAAATATCCTAGTGGATCTATAGATAGTCCGAGTGGACTAAGGTGTGGATAACCCTTTCTGGGTTGGAATGTAGGTAGATATCCAAGTGGATCTATGGATAGTCCGAGTGGACTAAGGTGTGGATAACCCTATTTGGGTTAAAATATGGGAGGTATCCTAGTGGATCTATGGATAGTCCGAGTGGACTAAATTGTGGATCCGAATTTGAGATTCTCCCAAATGGCCTATGTATCCTAGGGTTTGCCCTAGGAATCATAATCTGCGTAGTTCGGATTGGATAACCCTATTTGGGTCCAAATGTGGGTAAGTATCCTAGTGGATCTATGGATAGTCCGAGTGGACTAAGGTTTGGATAACCCTTTTTGGATTAGAATATGGATAGATATCCTAGTGGATCTATAGATAGTCCGAGTGGGCTAAGGTGTGGATAAATATCCTAGTGGATCTATGGATAGTCTAAGTGGACTAAGGTGTGGATCCGAATTTAGGATTCTCCCAAATGGCCTACGTATCCTAGGGTTTGACCTAGGAATCAGAATCCACGTAGTTCAGAATTCTGGGTTGAAATGGGAATGGATATCCTAGTGGATCTATGGACAGTCCGAGTGGACTAAGGTGTGGATCCGAATTTAGGATTCTCCCAAATACCCTATGTATCCTATGGTTTGACCTAGGAATCAGAATCCACGTAGTTTGAACTAATGGGTAGATATCCTAGTGGATCAATGGATAGTCCGAGTGGACTAAGGTGTGGATCCGAATTTGGGTTTCTCCCAAATAGCCTACGTATCCTAGGGTTTGCCCTAGGAATCAGAATCCGCGTAGTTCGGGATGGATAACCTGTTCTAGGTTAGAATGAGAGAACCTGTTCTAGGTTTAGGGTTTAGAACCTATTATAGGTTTAGGGTTTAGAACCTATTCTAGGTTTAGGGTTTACCGAGGGGCAAATCGTCCTAAATTACCCTTTTCATCCTGAATTTTAATTTTTGGAAGGCTTGGCAAAGCATTTTTCTTTCTTTATTATGGTTTTTATTATTCCCATTATGTCCTTCCCAAGAATATGGGTGCCTAAATGCACGTCCCCACACCTAATATGTTTGCTAGGTGTACAGATATGGCAGTTTGACTAAGGTGTTGCATAAATTAAATTATTGTCAAAATAAATTATTTATCTAAATATGGCATATAAAACATTTATGGCAAGAAATTCACATATAGTAAGATTATGAAAATCTCTTAAATATGGCATGTAATGCAAGTAAGGCAAGAGCCTATATGGTAAGATCTAAGCATGGCAAGACCTAATATGACCATTTTTAGGGTTTTCTACCCTAATTGCTATTTTCTTTCCATTTTAGGGTTTTCTACCCTAATTGTTATTTTCTTTCCATCTTAGGGTTTCTACCCTAATTGTTATTTTCTTTCCATTTTAGGATTTTCTACCCTAATTGCTATTTTCCTTCCATTTTTAGGGTTTTCTATCCTAATTGCTAGTTTTTCAATTTTTAGGGTTTCCTTACCCTAATTGCTATTTTCTTTCCATTTTAAGGTTTTCTACCCTAATTGCTATTTTTTCAATTTATCTCTTTCCAAGACAAATATGGCGAATGAAAACATTCCAACTATAGCAGTGGTAGTAATCCAAACATAGCAGCATGCATCCAAACATGACAGTAAGCATCTAAATATGGCAGTGCATCTAAAAACACTCATGATGAAAAATTCAATGGTATAAATCACTATTGATGGTAATCTAACCGTTCAGATTCATTTAAAACATTCCCAAATATAATCCAATGGTTCAAATCACTAAAGATGAAAATCCAACCGTTCAGATGCATTGAAATCAACCATGATGATAATCAAATGGTTTAGATGCATTTAAAACATTCATAGTGAAGATCCAACGGTTTAGATTCATTAAAGACACTCATAATGAAGATCCAATGGTTTGGATTATGCATCAACATATCTAAAATCAATGGTTCAGATTTGATCATTCAAACATCCAAGATCAATGATCCGATTTTATCATTAAAGCATCCAAGATCGATGACCAGATTTTATCTCATAAAAATTCATAATCAGAGGCCATGATCAAACACTTAAAGAAAATCTAAATCAAAGACTAGATCAATCACCTTAAAATTTCGAATCATATGGCTCACAATTAATCAAATTAAAATTCATTCAATATCAATGACTCAAATTAAATTTAACATCACATCATTATCAGATTAACATCACTGGCTCAATTTCGTGGCATTAAATGATCAAACAAAATTAATCATCCAATAGCTCAATTTCTTGGCATCACATGATCAAATAAAATTGTTCATCCAACGGCTCAATTTCATGGCATAACATGATCAAACAAAATTAATCATCTAATGATTCAATTTCATGGGAGAGAGGATTAGGTGATAAAATTTACGGATCAAGGGGGGTTGCAATGGATATGGAGTACAGTAAGTGGTGGCGGTTAATGGCTGCTGGTGTATGGATTTTAATGGTAGCTGCATGGAATAACCGAGGAAAGGGATAATGGAGATGTGTGAGAGAGATGAGGGCATGTGCAGGTGTGAAAAGGAGATGAAGGCATGTGTAGGGAGATTGCTATGGGTGTAGGGCAGCAAGTGCACAGAAGTGGTCGGTGGAGATGGAGTTGGGCTCTTGGTGGAGTTGCAACAGATGTTACGATGAGGTGGAGGCTGGAGGCGAGATGGATGGCTAGGTGGAGTGAGGTGTTGGCTGGTTCAGTAAGAGGTGGCAGTGAAGATGCTGCAACAATGAAATAAACAGACATATGTTCGATGCGGCTTACCTCATGCAACCTTCCTCTTTCCCGTAGCTCTCCCTCCTCACGTCTCTTCTCTCCAGCTCCTCTTCTTGGGAAATTGATGATTGTTCTTCTTGTATGAAGCTAGGTTGTGAATACAAGGCTCACTTGTAGGCTGGAAACCTCTTCTTGCTGAGGTAAGACTCATGATGCAAGGAACGTGCGGGCTTGGACCCGACTTGATCCATTTGTAGGCTGATAAATCTCTTCTTGTACGAAGCTAGGCTGTAAATACAAGGCTGATTGCATGAGCTTGGGTTCGGCTTTGATTTGTTTGGATGGAGGACTTGCTGTTCTTTCTTTGATTGAACTGAGGCTGTTTTGATTGAAATTCTGAGATTGATTTTTCTGAATAAGCTAGGGCTCTGCATTTGATTCCCTTGTGGGCTGAGATTGACTTGATCTTTGAATGAGCTAGGGCTCTATGTTTGATTCACTAATAGGCTGAGATTGATTTGAACTTTGGATGAGCTAGGACTCTGCATTTGATTCCCTTGTGGGCTGAGATTGACTTGATCTTTGAATGAGCTAGGGCTCTACGTTTGATTCACTAATAGGCTGAGATTGATTTGAACTTTGGATGAGCTAGGGCTATGCATTTGATTCCCTTGTGGGCTGAGATTGACTTGATCTTTGAATGAGCTAGGGCTTTACGTTTGATTTACTAATAGGCTGAGATTGATTTGAACTTTGGATGAGCTAGGGCTCTGCATTTGATTCCCTTGTGGGCTGAGATTGACTTGATCTTTGAATGAGCTAGGGCTCTACATTTGATTCACTAATAGGCTGAGATTGATTTAAATTTTGGATGAGCTAGGGCTCTGTATTTGATTCCCTTGTGGGCTGAGATTGATTTGAACTTTGGATGAGCTAGGGCTCTACATTTGATTATGAGCAAGAACTCAAAATGTCAATTATAGGGTGATACTGAATGACTCATCTTTGAAGTTCCTACCAGCTTTGGACCTTCGGGATTGAAAATTAGAATATCCTTCTTGGAAGCTCTATGGCTATGAACCTTTGGGAATGGAAACTTGAATATCCTCTTAAGTAGCTTTGTTTCTATGAACCTTTAGGATGCTCGAAAGTAACCCACACAAGAAGTCTTTGTTGACTTTGAACCTTTAGGGTTGAAATTTGACTCATCTTGGAAGTCTCTTGACTTTGAACCTATAGAGTGCTAGACATATTTGAAATGATGGTGAATTCCTTGGCAGTTTTCCAAGGTTTTTTTTTTTTTTTGCTTTGTTGGTGAAGGCATAAAACATGGCATCAATGGAAATGGTGTCATGGACTTTGCTGGCATGATACCTAGATTTGAAATTTATCATTTATGATGGTACTGAAAGTTTGACACAATTTCAGCATGGTAATGATGACTTGGTTGCTCCCTTGGAAGGGTTCCATGTAATTTGAAAGTGATGATTTTCTTTAGCCAACATTGGTGTTGTTGGATTTGAATTAAAAGAAACTCTAGCGATGATTTTGGACAAGAATGAGGGGAGCTTGGCAGTAACCAAAGTGATTTTATTGATTGACCTTGATATTAAACTGTCAAGGGGCATCTAGTCAACTAAGTTCTTTGACTGTGCACTATGGTAGACCAAATTGGTAGAACAGCCAAGCGACGATGAAATGTGACATGGGTTTGGCCCTTGATCTAGGCTCATGAAAAGCTCAGGGCTTTGCAATATTGTTGTGCTAATTTTGAAAGATTAATGAATCATGGCCCCAAAGTAGGCATGAGGAGCAAAGGATTTGAAATGTTCCTTCAGAGAATTTGGTGACCAACTCCTAACAGGTGAGTGACCACATTGGATCTTCTTCATCAACAGGATTGGGAGAACTGAGAAATTGGTAAAAACCAACTTGGACGGACCTACTTCTATTGACTAGAAAAGTCAGTGACTTCAAACTCGACAATGGATCCTAGATGTAATGCTCATGATCAAGTTTAATTCCTCTACATAGGGTATATCTATGCCCCAGTGTCTGCATGTTGTGACAGACCACTACTGTAGTGTGCTAGGGCAAGATAGAAGGAAACAAACAATCTAACAGAGTTAGAACTAGGTTGAATTTGGATTGCATCCAGAATTTGACCATGCTTCCAAGGTCAAGGGAAGATTGACAGATTGATTGCAGAAAATGATTTCTTAGATAAACCCTTGTTAAATCTTAAAAAATGAGGGAGCTGATGATTTGATGAATTTGGCTACATGCGTAACCAGGCCATGAGAATTTTCTCTCTCCCTAACATGACCAAAGGATTTGAAGATAGAATTCTGCTGAAAGGCAATGCTATGGAGCCCAACGGATGATGGTTTGTTCAACTCCTCCGAGTATGATTCACTGGAGAGCAAGAGGGGTTCCTTTCCTTATGGAGGGTAGACTGGTATGACACTTGTCTACATGAACCACTGAATTTTTCTATGAAGGGTCAATGAGGGCAATGCTTTAGGGTTGCATCAGGTTGCCTATCCCCACTGAGGTATTATGGGTTGCCCATTGAGGTTTCTCGGGTTGTCTTTCCCTGCTGAGGTTTCTTTTCTTCCTTTTATTTTTTTCGTTTTTTTCTTTTTGCAAACCCCATCTTGGGTTGAATAAAGAGTCCTGATATGGTGAGGATATTGTCAAAATTATGGTCCTATCCAATGGTCTGAAACCCTTAGGGGATATCCGAACAACATGACTTTCATGACAAATAGGTAGCCTTGCCCCACTATTTAAGTTGACACCTACACGTATTGATAGGCGGGCAGCTATTTGAATCATCACTAAAAGCGACCTTAGGGAAATGTAGTCCCACACCAAAATTAAAAATGGTGTCGAGTTATGTTTTCCTTTCTTGGAGATGTTCAGATGGAACACGTGTCTCAACAAGCTACATCGAGATGCCGAATCAGTCACGATCATATCTGGGCCTGAAATCTTTAAGTTTGTTGACAAGTATTGATGTTGAAGGCCCAAGAGGACTGATGTGAAACTGTCCACATGGGTCTACCATTGGGAGAGTGTTTGGTTGTTTATGTAGAATGGGTTTATCTTACCGAGAATATCCCATTTTATTGGCTTGAGGAATGAAGGGCTTATAGGAACCTTAAGAAGCCGTCGGATGTAATGAACGACTGATGAGAGTTCCAGCCAGATTCATGAATTTGTACATAAAATGACGATATGATCACGGGATACAATGCCATAAAAATTGATAATCAAAAGAAAGGCTTGTGATAGAGACTCCTTGGAAGGCCTTCAGATTGATAAACGGGAGAAAGAGTCTAATGCCGATGAGAAATCTTTCTCTGATGATGAAGAAGTGATGAGATCGTCTCTTGTAAAGGCGGGATGTAATTGGTCAAAATCAAAAGTCCGGTCCAACATGCTGTGAGTCTCGACGAACGATCGTACTTGCTTTTAGGCTGTAGTTGGAACTACCATCTTCTTCAAATGAGAGGGACAATTGGCTTACTGTCGAGCTCCAATGCCATTCAACATCTAGCTATTTTCTTTTCTTTTCTTTTTTTAGCTTTTTTTTTTTTTTTGGATGTAAAGGCCACATAATGCAGTGCTTCGCTTTATCGCAAAATTGAATCATGACTTTCAATATTGGATTTGAATCTTCTTCTTCCAAACATTTCCAATCAGATAGAATGTCTTTGCCCCAACTAGCACTCTGATCTTCTGTAAACTTTATGAGCATTTGTGACTGCTCATATAATACCTGATTTTATCGGAACGGTGAATCCGTATGCTGTCCTCTAGAAGTTACTCATCACCTTCTGTCTGATGTGACTACCTCCCATTATTGATGTAGATAAAACATAGGCTTGAATTTCTCTTTTTTTTTTTTTTTTGGGTATCCCAATGACCTCATTCTTTGATTTTGAGATTGATCATTCATCATGTATCTCTTGCTTGTCGATGATGTACTTTGTATGAACGCTGGTATTTCCATCTTTTTGGTGGCACATCTTTCCTCCACTCATTTGTACTGATTGGCTGACCTGTTGATATGATCTGTTATTATGTTTCCTTGGAATTTTCACAGATAGAACAAATGGCAGCTTCTCCAATACATGTTTCTTGAGACTACTCTTGTGTCTCCTAATTGATCATTTAAAGCTTTCCCAGACGGGTTGGACCTTTCTTTCTCAAGAGGCCAGGTGGCGTAGAAGTTCAGGTGACGGCTCATCGTTTCAATCATCTTCAGAGTCAGAATTGACTGCGCACGTAGAATAGGAGGATGTATAAAACTGGAAGGAAATGTATAGAAGAGACAAAGCACAAAGATTGAAATCCAAATGGGATGATTTTCTTTTTCTTGCAGGACAGATTAGACTAGACTTGTCAACAAGCATATTGATCTTGGACCCAGACATGGATGACCTATCAAATACCGATAATAGAAAGTTGAAACAACTAGTTCGTCTAAGCGGCTCCAGTTGGGCATAACGCCTTCGATGACCACCTTCAGTCGTTGCAGGAATAAGTCTTCCTTCAGATCTCTAATAGCAGGACTCATCATGCCCCTCTATCAATAGGTGCAAGATACCTACCTTTTCCATATAATTCTCCCTCTTTTTTTTTTTTTTCATTTTGGGATCCATTCAAAACCGGACTATTGCTTTTTAAGCTCAAGGTTCCTCTGGTTCATGCCCCAGTTTGGGGTTTGATGGATTCATCAATGGACCACTTCTATTTGAGTTCAAAATCATTCTAGCTTATGCCCCAGCTTATGGAGCAAGGGGTATCGCCATTGCACTACACCATTTTGAATCCCAGATTGGACTAATTTATGCCTTGGCTTGGGGGGTTCAATGGATTTCTTTGTTAGACCACTCTCAATTTGGGTCTAAGGTCTATTTGGTCCATGCCCCAGTTTAGGGCATAATGGCTTTCCTCATTAGACCGCATTCAATTTGGGTCCAAGGTCAATCTGGTTCATGCCCCCAGTTTATGGGTTAAGGGTTTCATCATTGGACCATTCCCTAGCCGTGATTCTGGTTTCTATCCTAGCCTGGGGCATATCGGATCTCATCTTTGGTCAACCCTACTGCTCGGGAAAATTCCATTCCCTTTCTTTAAATAATGAGAAATGTGAGGGCAACTCTTTGGATTCTAGCGTTTCATTGGCCAATGGGGCAGAAATGCCCGATATGGGACAGCACTATCATAGCTGAAGGTTCATGATTTCTTGATGACTCCAGAATCTGGAATTGATCTTTTCTGACAAGCAATGAGGAATGCTTCTCATTCACCATTCCTGACGAGCGATCCTAACTTGTAGCATTGTGCTATGATGGACATGGATCGGGTTCTAATTGAGAGAGACAGAGATTGATTTTGAATCGGTCTCCGATTGATAGAGACAAGGTTAACTTTGAACTGGTCTCTGATTGATAGAGATCAAGATTGACTTTGAATTGGTCTCTGATTGATAGAGATCAAGATTGACTCTGAATTGGTCTCTGATTGATAGAGATCAAGATTGACTTTGAATTGGTCTCTGATTGATAGAGACAAAGATTGCTTGAGTTGGGCTCCAATTGATAGAGGCCAAGGATGACAATCATGGATTGGACTCTAATTACTAAAGATGATGGATTGATTGAGTTGAAATGATTGAAATTCTCTTTGATTCCTTTATGAAGTGGAACATGGACCAGAGGTAATGGTTGAACAGGCCTAGAGGCTAACTCATGCTCACATTGAGTTCATATGAATCGGAACCTGAACTGGAGTTGACGATTGGACAAGCCTAGGGGCTAATTAAATTCAAATGAATGGAACTCTTCTTAGTTCCAACATGAATCAGAACTTGAACCATAGTTGATGATTGGATAAGCCTAGTGGCTAAATGAATTCAGATGAATGGAACTCTTCTTAGTTCCAACATGAATCAGAACCCTAACCAAAATTGCTGGTTGGACAGGCCTAGTGGCTAAATGAATTCAGATGAATGGAACTCTTCTTAGTTCCAACATGAATCAGAACCCTAACCAAAGTTGATGGTTGGACAGGCCTAGTGGCTAATTGAATCCGTATGAATGGAAGTTTCCTAGTTCTGTCATGGATTAGAACCCTAACCAAAGTTGATGGTTGGATAGGCCTAGTGGCTAATTGAATCCGGATGAATGGAACTTTTTTAGTTCTGTCATGGATCAGAACCCTAACCAAAGTTGATGGTTGGATAAGCGTAGTGGCTAATTGAATTCAGATGAATGGAATTTTTCTTAGTTTCGGACATGAATCAGAACCCTAACCAAAGTTGATGGTTGGATAAGCCTAGTGGCTAATTGAATTTAGAAGAATGGAACTTTTCCTAGTTCCAACATGAATCAGAACCCTAACCAAAGTTGATGGTTGGATAAGCCTAGTGGCTAATTGAATTCAGATGAATGGAACTTTTCCTAGTTTCGACATGAACCGGAACCTAAATAGGAGGTGAAGGGTGAAAAAGCCTAGGGGCCGAATGTCTCCTCCACTCTAGCATGATCATGAAGTGATGATTGAACCTGCCTAGGGGTTAAACCTTTTTCAGTTCTGAGATGAACCAGAAATGGTGGTTGAATCTGGGGCTGAATATTTCTTTGATTCTAAGATGAACTGGTGTGATTGAATCTGCCTAGGGGCTGAATCTTTCCTTAATTTTGGATGAACTGAAATGATGATTGGACCTACCTAGGGGCTGAACCTTTCTTTAGTTCTGAGATGAACCAGAATGGTGGTAGAATCTGGGGCTGAATATTTTTTTGATTCTAAGATGAACTGGTGTGATTGAATCTGCCTAGGGGCTGAATCTTTCCTTAATTTTGGATGAGCCGAAATGATGATTGGACTTGCGTAGGGGCTGAATATTTTTTTGATTCTGAGATGAATTGGATGTAATTGAATCTGCCTAGGGGCTGAATCTTTCCTTAATTTTAGATGAACCGAAATGATGATTAGACCTGCCTAGGGGCTGAATCTTTCTTCAGTTCAAAGGTGAATAGGGAACAATGATTAGATTTTCCGAGGGGCTGAATCTTTCCTTAAGTCAGAGGTGAATCGAGAACGATAATTGGATTTGCCTAGGGGCTGAATCTTTCCTTAATTCCAAGGGTGAATAAAAAACTATGATTGGATTTGCCTAGGGACTGGATCTTTCCTTAATTCAAAGGTACATTGAGAACTATGATTGGATTTGCCTAGGGACTGAATCTTTTTTCCTTAATTATGAGAAAAATTGAGAACTATGATTGGATTTGCCTAGGGGCTAAATCTTTCCTTAATTCAGAGATGAATCGGGAACTATGATTGGATTTGCCTAGGGGCTGGATCTCTCCTTAATTCTGAGATAAATTGAGAACTATGATTGGATTTGCCTAGGGGTTGAATCTTTCCTTAATTCAGAGATGAATCGGGAACTATGATTGGATTTGCCTAGGGGCTGGATCTTTCCTTAATTCAAAGGTACATTGAGAACTATGAATGGATTTGCCTAGGGGCTGAATCTTTCCTTAATTCTGAGATAAATTGAGAACAATGATTGGATTTGCCTAACGACTGAATCTTTCCTTCTTTCTTACAAAATTTGATGTTCAATCAAGATCTTGATTCATGACTTCCATTGATTCATTTAGAAAGATAATATGGATGGATCTCAAGGTGGGAGATAAAGACAATTCCCTAATTGTAGGGGCCTCTCACCTAAAAGGGTGGATATGATTGTAGTTTGATTCTCTTCTCCAAAGGCATTGAAATCCAATGGAGGAATATTGAGATTCTAGACATCTAGAGGAGTGGAAGAAGTCACATGCACAATCAAAGATGACTTAACCAAACAAAGTTAGCTCCCTCATAAGGGCGATTGGGTAAACATTATCCAAGTCAATTTAATTGAATTTGATTAAGCCATGTGTTCAGTCTTGGGACCTCATGATTCCAAAATGGATAATCAGTGGTACCAAGGTCTAGCCAATTGGATTACCGAATTCGATGAAATTGAAATGGATATATTAATCCGTCGTCCTTATTAAGGATGGTGAGCAAAAGCGGTTCATAGATGAACAAACTAGTAAATTTCTTGTTGACCAGGGTATCTAAGTCTTGACAGGGATTTTCTACTCGTTTTTTAAAATCTCCGTGTTAACAATGAGAGATTCGACACATCGAGCTTACTAAATGGAGGGTGTATAGTGACCGTCTACTATGATGTAGAACAGGTGTATATATACCTCATACTCCCAATGGGTGAGAGTTCAAGATGCTCATCGTGTAGATTCTAACATGTTGACCAATCGAGGAAAAAAACGGGCAGAACTTCGACATCTCGAACATGGATGTCATGGTTAAGCCGATTTTACTGGGCCGGTTCAGGGATGAACAAAAAAATAACAAACATTGGGCTACAATCTCGGTTAGGACAGAAAAGGCCACCTTGACAAGGATGGGATAACCTATCACCGAATGCTCGATGAATAATGGGCCCCCAATCCCTTTATATACTATGTTGCAAGGATCCAAGCGACGTGGAGTAGCATAACGCATTCTCAGGCAGACCCAAGAAACACTCGTTAGAGGCTACTCGCCGGTCGTGGTCTCACAAAGTACAAGCCAAGGCTGTGTGTTTCGCCTAGCGGGCTGCCCCATATGCATGGGACCCGGTTTGGCTACTCGCACGAATGTGTAACAGAACCCATTCCCCCCAAAACAATATAATACAAGCATAAATATAGTATCCTAAGTGCTAGCATCCAATTCACACAAGGAAAATTTTCATTTAGGAGTTTGACATTTATATCCCCAGCGGAGTCGCCACTGTGAGGACAAAGATGGAAATCTTTAGAAGTCGCCACCTAGATTTAGGTCTAGGACCTTAGAAATGTGAAATCTCACCCCAAGGTAAGACTTCGATTGACTCATGACCCTTAGATTGGATTTCTGGTCCATCAGAGATTTGGTAAGCGTCAAGTTACGGTTATGGGAAGGGGTTAGGCACCCAAACCGCCCGATCGAAATCGATCTCCTATGCCTTTCCTATGCTAGCCTCTATCTGTTAAACCGAACCAAACCAAGTGGTTTGATATCATTGAACCGAATCTGTATCCATCAGATTGCCTACGTATCACGAAATTATTCTGAAAATCAGGTTCACCATTGTAGTTTAGGTGTGATTAAAGTTTATGGTTGTGATTTATGCTTGTGCATGATTAAATTCATTGTTCAAGTTGAAGTTTATGCTTGAAAGGTTGAGAAACCTATGGGTCAGGATCTGGATAGTCCATGTGGACTGATAGATAGTCCTAGTGGATCTAAGGATAACCCTATTTGGGTTAAAATATGGATAACCTATTCTGGGTTAGAATGTGGATAATCCTATGTGGGTCAAAATGTGGATAAATATCCTAGTGGATCTATGGAGAGTCCGAGTGGACTAAGGTGTGGATAAATATCCTAGTGGATCTATAGATAGTCCGAGTGGACTAAAGTGTGGATAACCCTTTCTGGGTTGGAATGTAGGTAGATATCCAAATGGATCTATGAATAGTCCGAGTGGACTAAGGTGTGGATAACCCTATTTGGGTTAAAATATGGGGGGTATCCTAGTGGATCTATGGATATTCCGAGTGGACTAAATTGTGGATCCAAATTTGGGATTCTCCCAAATGGCCTACGTATCCTAGGGTTTGCCCTAGGAATCAGAATCCACGTAGTTCGGGCTGGATAACCCTATTTGGGTCAAAATATGGGTAAGTATCATAGTGGATCTATGGATAGTCCGAGTGGACTAAGGTTTGGATAACCCTTTTTGGATTGGAATACGGTTAGATATCCTTGTGGATTTATGGATAGTCCGAGTGGACTAAGGTGTGGATAAATATCCTAGTGGATCTATGGATAGTCCAAGTGGACTAAGGTGTGGATCCGAATTTGGGATTCTCCCAAATGGCCTACGTATCCTAGGGTTTGACCTAGGAATCAGAATCCGCGTAGTTCAAAATTCTGGGTTAAAATGGGAATGGATATCCTAGTGGATCTATGGATAGTCCGAGTGGACTAAGGTGTGGATCCGAATTTAAGATTCTCCCAAATTGCCTACGTATCCTAGGGTTTGACCTAGGAATCAGAATCCGCGTAGTTCGAACTGATGGGTAGATATCCTAGTGGATCTATGGATAGTCCGAGTGGACTAAGGTGTGGATCCGAATTTGGGTTTCTCCCAAATAGCCTACGTATCCTAGGGTTTGCCCTAGGAATCAGAATCCACGTAGTTCGGGATGGATAACCTGTTCTAGAATGAGAAAACCTGTTCTAGGTTTAGGGTTTAGAACCTATTCTAGGTTTAGGGTTTAGAACCTATTCTAGGTTTAGGGTTTATCGAGGGGCAAATCGTCCTAAATTACCCTTTTCATCCTGAATTCTAATTTTTAGAAGGTTTGGCAAAACATTTTTCTTTCTTTATTAAGGTTTTTATTATTCCCATTATGCCCTTCCCAAGAATGTGGGTGCCTAAATACACGTCCCCACACCTAATATGTTTGCTAGGTGTACAGATATGATAGTTTGACTAAGGTGTTGCATAAATTAAATTATTGCCAAAATAAATTATTTATCTAAATATGACATATAAAACATTTATGGCAAGAAATTCACATATAGTAAGATTATGAAAGTATCTTAAATATGGCATATAATGCAAATAAGGCAAGAGCCTATATGGTAAGATCTAAGCATGGCAAGACCTAATATGGCAATTTTTAGGGTTTTCTATCCTAATTGCTATTTTCTTTCCATTTTAGGGTTTTCTACCCTATTTGTTATTTTCTTTCCATCTTAGGGTTTTCTACCCTAATTGTTATTTTCTTTCTATTTTAGGGTTTTCTACCCTAATTGCTATTTTCCTTCCATTTTTAGGGTTTTCTACCCTAATTGCTAGTTTTTCAATTTTTAGGGTTTCCTTACCCTAATTGCTATTTTCTTTCCATTTTAGGGTTTTCTACCCTAATTGCTATTTTTTCAATTTATCTCTTTCCAAGACAAATATGGCGAATGAAAACATTCCAACTATAGCAGTGGTAGTAATCCAAACATAGCAGCATGCATCCAAACATGATAGTAAGCATCTAAATATGGCAGTGCATCTAAAAACACTCATGATGAAAAATTCAATGGTATAAATCACTATTGATGGTAATCTAACCATTCAGATTCATTTAAAACATTCCCAAATATAATCCAACGGTTCAAATCACTCAAGATGAAAATCCAACCGTTCAGATGCATTGAAATCAACCATGATGATAATCAAATGGTTTAGATGCATTTAAAACATTCATAGTGAAGATCCAACAGTTCAGATTCATTTAAGACACTCATAATGAAGATCCAATGGTTTGGATTAAGCATCAACATATCTAAAATCAATGGTCCAGATTTGATCATTCAAACATCCAAGATCAATGGCCCGATTTTATCATTAAAGCATCCAAGAACGATGACCAGATTTTATCTCATAAAAATTCATAATCAGAGGACATGATCAAACACTTAAAGAAAATCTAAATCAAAGGCTAGATCAATCACCTTAAAATTTCGAATCATATGGCTCACAATTAATCAAATTAAAATTCATTCAATATCAATGGCTCAAATTAAATTTAACATCACATCATTATCAGATTAACATCACTGGCTCAATTTCATGGCATTAAATGATCAAACAAAATTAATCATCCAATAGCTCAATTTCTTGGCATCACATGATCAAATAAAATTAATCATCCAACGGCTCAATTTCATGGCATAACATGATCAAACAAAATTAATCATCCAACGGTTCAATTTCATGGGAGGGAGGATTAAGTGATAAAATTTACAGATCAAGGGGGTTGCAATGGATATGGAGCACCGTAAGTGGTGGCGGTTAATGGCTGCTGGTGTTTGGATTTTTAATGGTAGCTGCAGGGAATAACCGGGGAAAGGGATAATGGAGATGCGTGAGAGAGATGAGGGCATGTGCAGGTGTGAAAAGGAGATAAAGGCATGTGTAGGGAGATTGCTATGGGTGTAGGGCAGCAAGTGCACAAAAGTGGTCGGTGGAGATGGAGTTGGGCTCTTGGTGGAGTTGCAACAGATGTTACGATGAGGTGGAGGCTGGAGGCGAGATGGATGGCTAGGTGGAGTGAGGTGTTGGCTGGTTCAGTAGGAGGTGGCAGTGAAGATGCTGCAACAATGAAATAAACTGACATATGTTCAATGCGGCTTACCTCATGCAACCTTCCTCTTTCCCGCAGCTCTCCCTCCTCACGTCTCTTCTCTCCAGCTCCTCTTCTTCCTTTTCCCTCTCTCGATTCTCATATCTCTCTCCATCTTCTCCGCTCTTCTCCTCCTCTCCCCGCTCTCTTTTTTTCGTTTTTTTATTTTCCTTTCTCCAGCTCCTCCTTCCCTTCTTTATTTTTTCTTTTTTTCTCGGTTTTCTTCTCTTTTTTTTGTTTTTTTCTTCTCCTCTCCACCTCCTCCTTCTTGGTCTTCCCCCCCTTCTTCCCCATTTTGTTTTTTTCTCTTTCTTTTATTCTCCCACTCCCTCTCTCTCTATCTTCTCGTTTCTCCCATCCTCTTCCTTTTTTTTTCTATTTTTTTATTCTCCACTCACCGCTCTTTCTCCCTTTCTCCCTCTCTCCCTTCTTTCGGTTTTCTCCCCATTTTTCCTTTTTTTTTCTCGGATTCTCACCGCTCTCTCTCTCCCCGATCTTCTCCTCTTTGATTTTTTTTTATTTTTATCCTTTCTCTCCACCGCCCTCCTCTCTTTCTCCTTTCTCATCTCAGTTCCCTTCCATTCCATTTTTATATTTTTTTATTCTTTCTTTCTTCATTCTCCTCTTCGGTCTCTCCCTCTTCTCGGATCTGCTTGATTTTTTTTTTTTTTCTGATTTTTCTTCCTTCTTTTCCTTTTCGGCAATCTCTCCTTATTTCCCCTTCTAGATCTCGTCTCCCGATTCTCTCTTTTAGATCCTCCCTCTCGAGTTTCCTTTCCCGTTGAACCTAATCTTCCACTCATATATATATATATATATATATATATATATATATATATATATATATATATATATATATATATATATATATATGTATATATATATATGCAATGTCATAAAATTTTGGCACATGGGTTAAACGAACTTGGTCCAGACTGGTCTGACTTGAGTTGACTGGGCTAGACTGACTTAAACTGAGCTGGGTTGGACTAAGAATGACTTAAATTAACTGGGTTGGGCCAAGACTGGCTTGGGTTGAGTTGACTGGATTGATTAGAATTAATTGGACTTTCTCACTCTATTATTTCATGGGCAATTTCTGCTGTTATCCCACACAGAATTCGATAGCCTTTATTCTAAATTTTCTACGTTCACTTTGTAGAACATAAAAAATGAGGAATATTGGAGCTTGAATCAACTCAATGGAAATAAAATGGTCGACTTATGAATTTTTGAAGTTTAAGTGGACCAATTATCGATAATTTAGCTGACCATTCTGCATGAGATCCTTCGGAGGCTTCTACCGGAAATATTTTACGTCCACTTTGTAGAGCACTAAAAATGGAACATAATGAGACTGAAATCACTTGATTTGGATATGGGATGATCAAAATATGAATTTTTGAAGATTAAATGACCATTTTCATATGTAATTTTGCATGGGACCCTCCGGAGACTTCTACCCAAGATTTTCCACGTCCACTTTGTAGGATATCATAAATGAAGAATAATGGCTTTGGAATCATCTGAATCCAACGTAGAACGGAAAAGATATGGAGCTTTGAAGTTCTAACGATAACTTTGCATGCAAGCTTCATGGGGCCCACTGGTGACTTCTACCGGAAATTCTTTACGTCCACTTTGAAGAGGACTAAAAATAAGTAATAATGGTACTTAAACCATATGATTCAGATGTCGGATGATCAAGATATGATGATTTGAAATTCAAACAATCCAACTTACGATAATTTTCATGAAGGCCCCTGGGATTATTTATGATAATTTCAGAAACATCCCTTGTACGTATCATCTCACTAAAATGACCATATCTTCTTCATTTGATATCAGAATTGGGCAATTCTAGTATCATTTCGAAGATAATTCCATGACCTAAACAACCATGCAGATTACAGCCTGTGACCTCATTATGGGGCCCACCAAAAACTACCTCAAGGTCGTAGTCGAAACCCAAATTTTCACTTATCTTTCTTCCTTTGCTGTCCACACACTAGTAAGACATTGTTCAGTTGAAAATGGCAAAAATGGGGTGCTTACACATTACCTTCTATTTGTTTGACATGAATGTCAGATGATATCCATCAAGGTCATATGATATTGCATCTGAAAGTGCTGTCAGAAACCATGTCTAACTATCTTTGTTCACACTTTCCATAACATTGATTGCAATTGAAAACATGCCATTATTGACTTCTATTGAAGTTGCTGCCAATAGAATTCTACAATAACTACCTTTCAAATGACATCCATTAATGCCAATGAATGGCCTGCATCCCATCAGAAAACCTTTCTTGCATGCATCAAAATAAACCAGAACATCGGTTTAACTGTTGTTGCTAAGGCCTCTTCATATTGTAGCTTGTACATACTCCCTGGGTTCCTCTCTAGCAACATCTCACCATACTTAAGCAACTTTACATATGAATATTTTTGAGTGGTTAAATTCTCC